>CABHPR010122978.1:31954-58361 GCA_902168415.1 Peromyscus melanophrys
TTTAAAGGTTTCCAACTCAATTTCTTTGAGAGCTATGAATATATTTTACATAAATTCAATTGATGCAATACATTGTTCATCATTTTAATCTTATAATCATTAAAATGTTTACAGTTTTACTTTAATGCCTAACTCTCTTGTGTAATCCGTTCAAAACTTTGTGAAGAAATAAAGAGGAAAAAAATGTAAGTCTTACTTTTCCTATCTGTTCATGTTGAGGGGCTCCTCCCACGATTTCAGTAGTATGTAGACTTCGAAAATGACCAGCCCCAACTGAGTAGCCTTCATAAAAGGAGAGAAATACATGAGACTCTTCATTCACAACAGGCATGTGCTTTTCTAACTCTTTTCATAGAGGAAAATAAAACTGAATCCAAAATGATTACTTTAGGTAGAGCCTCAAAAAAACGTATTAATTTAACATAGTCATTTAAAGCAAGTTTAACATATATATTATAAGAACAATTATATAGGTTTGCATTTCCAAGGTCTTAACATTGAAAATATGACCTTGACACCTAGTCTGTTATTCCCTGTGCAATATGATGAGCAACCGGCTTCCCGTATTATAGCTGCAACATCCGACAGTACCCAACACTGTCGGGTGACAAAGGCTTGCAAATGACAATCGTTACAGATTTCATTTTTCTATTGTATGGACTTTACATAAAAATGCTTCAAGACATTCTTCAATCACAGATAAGGAAATATCATATGGGTTCTGTTGGAATGATAATAAAGATACTACTTGTTTTATTAGTGCCCTTTCTGAGCACAAAAAAATGTTCACACTTAAAGCGCATAAGGGTTAAACAAACCTATGCTTTGTAAGAAACTACAGAACACATGTATTTTATTGTAAAGGGAAACAATGCCATAAAATTTGTATTTTGTAGGAATATCGGTGGTAAAGTATGATACTCTTGACTTGTGAAATAACAATGATGAGGAGAAGGGAGAAAAGGACAATCAAAATGATTAAACTCTGAGAAACAATCCAAGATAATCTTTACAAACTAAAATAAATTTCTATAAGGAAAAGGTGGAAGAACAATTTTTAGAGTATACTTCATAATGCTCTCCTTTATCTAGAATGCTATTTTAAGATCCATTGGTTTTTATTTGATAATCTAAGAATTTATGCATATGTATTCATAGACATGTGATTAAGTGAGTGAACTAATACAGTTTAAAACCTTCCTAGGGACCCAGGAGTGGTGACACACATCTTTAATTCCAGCACTCAGGAGGCAAAGGCAGGTAGGTCTCTGTGAGAGTTCCAAACCAACCAGGACTACATAGTAAGACTCTGTCTTAGAAAGAGGAGGTATGGGGGGGGGGGGGACTTCTACGGTGAGTATTCAACAGTTTCCATATAAAAAACACAGTGGTGATGACTGGAGTCACTTATGTTTAATATAAGATAATGAGTTAATGAAAACATAATTGCTGTATGCTTAACTGAGACAGTTTCTGGTGTGTTTAATTGTTACTGGGCAATAGGATGTTTAGAGCAGCACATATAATTTCTAAGGCACAGATACTTTGAGTTTCTCAAATTTTTACAGTACCTAAGTAACTTCCAAATTTTACTTGATTTTGTCTGTCTACAAACGCCTTGTATATGTTTGTAGTTATATTGTAGACAAAGACGGAACCAGTCCAGTAAGATGATCCTGGAGCCCCCATTACAATTAAATCCTGTAAAAGAAAATTCACCATCATTTGAAAGTTAAATTTCACCACCCCAAACCTCTCAAAAAAATACAACATTCTAGGCAAATTGTCAGGAAATACATTTTATATGAAGGTATTGAATGGAAACATTTAATTCATTTAAAGCGAGATGTTTAAAAGCCAGAATCGCTAAAAGTAGAATTGTAGAGAAGAAATTCTGGAGCTCTCTCCACACTTATCAGTGGGTTTCAAAGACCAAAGGTAGGAAAGGCCATTGAACAATAGAGTAAGCTTTGGGGACAAAGGCAATGTGGGTCAGCGAAAGACAACCATCAGTGTGTAATTCATTAGGGTTCATTACCAGGATAATCGTGTGTACCAGAGAGTTAACAGGGGCTTAATTTATTTCAATTTGCAAAAATCACTGAATAGTGTCCCTAACAATTTCAGCTCAGATAATAAAAAAGCTAGTGAAATTTAGGTCATATTTTATTGTAACTAGGAAGGAGAGACGAAGAGAGCAGGCCCTTGTCTCTATTATATAACAACTTATAGCAATCAACCTTAATTAAAATATAGTCTATTCTTTAAGTAATTCTGAACTTTCAATACAGTCACTTCAATGAACTAAAGAAGGAATTGTTATAGGCATTTGTAAATATGTTAACATGTATAGAAGCAGTTAATCCAAACAATACAGTCTTATCTCCATAAAGTAAGAAAATATTCATAAAATTGTAATGGGGTTTTGAGAGAACCTCAAACAATTATTATTTACTATTATTTAACCTGAGGTATGGATATAATTGTGACCTCACATATAATACTCTAGAGTCTTAGATAATAAGTGTTTGGGATTTTATCTGATTTTCAGGGGTATTATTAAGCTGTTAATACTACTATCATAACTTTAATGAAAACTAGACTCATGTATTTCTTTCACCCTCAATTAATAATTAAGAACAGTATACTGGGTAGATACTTTCAGTTCTTAAGTTAACAAAATGAATAACTAGCTACTTTAGGTGTCCATTAAATTCTTAATGGAGGTGATAATCTGTAGTGTGGATTTTAGTTGGGCTTGTGTAGTATTAGTCATTTACAAATTAATTTTCTACAATTATATATGGAAAATCAAATGGGATAAATAAGGTGATAATAGTCTACAGCTTAAGAGATATTACTCAAATGTTACTCAGTTTTGACCCCCAAATCTACTATGAGTGTAGAGAACCCCTGGAATTAAGCTTCTATATGTGCACAATACCTGGAGCTAATATTGGGCTGTTACCTGTGTGTAAAAACTAGATATTCCAGCTTGACATGATGCAAATTTTTCTCCAAATTTTCTCACAAAATCTAAAATAAAATATACAATCTTGGTTTAGACAAATTTGGAATATACATTTTTTTGAGACAGAGTTTGACTGTGCAGCCCAGACTGGCCTTGAACCCAAGACCCTTCTTACCCAGTCTTCTAATTTTTCAGAATTAATTTTCTTTCTTTTTTTTTTAAAGGTTTATGTATTATGTATACAATGTTTTGTCTGCATGCCAGAAGAGGGCGCCAGATCTCATTACAGATGGTTGGGAGCTACCATTGGTTGCTGGGAATTGAACTCAGGACCTCTGGAAGAACAGCCAGTGCTCTTAACCGCTGAGCCATCTCTCCAGCCCCAGGATTAATTTTCATGACAATGATCTCATCCTCTGTAATTTATTTTTTTTTTCTCAGAAGTCTTCACAAACATGACTGTTAAGATCTGTATTTTGCACTTCACTTTTGAAAATGATAATAATTGTCATAATTTAACACCATTCAACTCTCCTGTATTAATGGTCAAATTATCATCATGAATCACAAGCAAAGGCATTTCTCCCCCTGCTTCCTCATCACAGGAAGGATCTGTAACATGTACTAAAAATTAAAAAAAAAAAAAAAAAAAAAAAAAAAAAAAAAAACAATGAGTGGGAACCTAAGACGTAATATTTCTGGCTTTGGGTTCACCGTTCCCCAAGTTATTACAAGTTATTATACATACTGGACGTACACAACAGTACATTCTGTCAATACACACATGGTAGAATGGCTACTCACTGAAGCAACTTAATATACCGCTGTCTTCACGTTGACTTTTTGTCTGTAGGTGGTAAAAACAATGGCAAACTACCCTCTTGGCCAACTCCTACAACAAGCTGTAGCATTAACTATAACCGTCATGCTGAGCCTTACACTACTAGACTCATTCCTCCCACAAAACTGTAACTCAATCCTGTGGCAGACACTCCTTATCCCACTCCCACCTCCCACATCCCCAACCACTTTGCCATTCTGTTTCTTGGTATTTGGTGTTTTTAGATTTCACATGTAAGTGTTATTATGTGTTGATTTCTGTGCCTGGCTTATGGTGCTCTCCATATTCACCTGCAGTGTCCCAAATGGCAGGGTGGCATTCTATTGTATGTACATACACATACAAATACCACCCATGAGTCCTTTTCTCTCAAACTATTTAAGGGACTGCTGAGTTATGTGGGGCTTCTATTTTCATTTCTTAGAAACTTCTGTAGACTTTCACAATGTTGCACTAATTTACACTCACACCATCTTTGCTAACACCTAACTTCTCATCTTTTTGGTAAATAGCCATTCTAACAGATAAGAAGAGATCTTACTGGATTTGATTTACATCCCCTGATGATTAGTAACACCAACCTCCCTTCATATACCTATTGGCCATTTTTCTGCTTTCATTGGAAAGAAAGGATTTGGGTTTTACTGACTTTTAATCAGGTTATTGGCTTTGTGGTATCTCTTTGGTGAGATCCATGTATATACCTGGAATGATCTCCATATCTGGGAGTGTTTGTTTGCAAATGCCTTGCCGTTTCCCCAGCTCATCGTTACCTCTCCGCTCTGCTGATGGCTTCCTTGGCTGTGCAGAGGCTTTGCCACCTGCTCTCCCACCACTTGTCTCTCCTTTTGTGGCCAGCGCTTTTGGTGTGACCCCCGAGAAACCACTGACTAGGCCAATATCAGGAAACTTGCTCTCTCTGTTACTCTCCTGGGTTTCCATTGCTGGAGGCTTCACATTTAAGTGTCCTTCCATTTCCAGTTCACTTGTGTGTATAACGTAAGATAAGAACCCAATTTCACTCTTTCGCAGGTGGATACTCAATTTTCTCACATTCGTTTATTGAGATTTTCTCTTCTTTCCTGCTTTGCCTTATGAAAGACTAAAGACCCATGTGGACTTGTAAGGTCTCTTACTGCAAAGCCCTGTGAATAGATGTTTTTGGAGTTTACACAACCCTCCTTCTCCTGAAGCTCTTTCATTCATAGGCCTCCATGAAAAGAAAAATCAGAACGATGTCTTCCTTTTGACAAATTACTACATTGGTATATAAGCATTCCCTGCCATGATTTTTCATTCCTTTAGAAATTTCCTTGACCTGAGCCTTTGTTTTACAAATTTCGTTATGCTATGTTTATATAATCTTGACTTTTAAAAGTATATAGCTAGATATATCTTAGCAAAATTAGTTCCTGCCTGGAAATGTTTAAATATGTAAAACAAAACTATTAGGCAAAAGGGGATAATAAAAATATAGAAATCCTGACAACTTTATTTCAATTGAGAACTTAATAGTCATCATTTATCTTCTTGCATTCAAAGGTAAAATACAAACATTTATTACTCAGATTTCTCCATTACATCAGAATCCAGACATAAAAGATTTTAAAATTACCAGAATCGGTAAGTTTTAATGTGTTCAAACTTTTGACAGTTAATTAAAATTATCTTGGGGTGATAAAGGAGATGGTAAGAATATTTTTTGTCATTAGAAAGAATTGGCGTTCATACATATGTTTGGTATTCTAAAGAGAGTTTTAGAGTTCTTGATTGTTACAGATAAAATCTTAGATGCTACTGACATCTGTCCCTAACTCTGTTTATATCCTAGTTCTGTATGTAAAATACCAACAGCAAAAGCTCCCCATTGAGACAGAGTTTTCAAAGGGTAGAGCAGTGGTTCTCAACCTTCCTAAAGCTGTGACCTTTAATATAATTCCACATGTTGTGGTGACCCCCAATGTAAAATTATTTTCATTGCTACTTCATAACTGTAATTTTACTACTGCTATGAATCGTAATGTAAATACTTGACATGCAGGTGGTCTTAGTTGACCCCTTTGGAAGGGGTCATTTGAGCCCCAAAGTGGTCACAACTCGTTGCTTTAGACACTAATCCTTGACGTCTTCAAGGAATACTTATGAGCTTCTGGAAAGGGAAGTGAGGAGGCTTTGCTTATACTAATGCCTTGAATCCTTTTAAAGACTCCTTAGAAGCTACTAGAAAAATAGGAAATGCAGTCATTTTCATTATAATAAGAATTTTCTATGTAATTTCATGATTTTAAGGATCCTGTGCTTCCCAGGCATTAGACAGGCTTATAGTGATTTGAAAATAAATTTAGTATAAAAGTGGATAATTATCAACTAGCTTCCACAGTTATCCAAATGAACCTTTAGGGTTGCTTTTCAAAAGCTCAGAGTGCTCATATAGGGCATTGCGGCTGTAGTGGGTAAACAAGAGAAGGATGCTTTACGTTAAGCAATGGCCGTATCAAAGATCTTCTTCCTCTGTGAGCAGGCAAAAATGAAAATGCAAAGAAACGCTAAGTGAAAGCCTTCATTTGCTTTGAAGAAACAGCCTGCCTCCATCTCAGCCTTAACTCCCTCTTCTGGTAAAGACAAACTAGGTTCATTCATGTGTATGATTAAACCTGTTTCTCAAGGATTGGACGGTGTCCCACCTGTATCCTTAACTACAAATGGTTCTGTACTGCCTGTTCCAGGAAGTGGCAATCATGTCTTTGTTTCAAAAAATTGTTCATAATCATCCCGCAACCCTACCTTAGTTTCAAAACGGCTGTTATGGCTACCTTTTACGGCTGACTACCTGTTCTTACGACCACCCTGCAATCATGTCTGTGTTTCAGGAGGTCATTAAGACTAACTTGTTATGCTCTGCTCCTATAACCCCACCTATTTTGTCTGCCAAATTCCCCATTTAGAAACCCTCTGCCTGTGAGCTGTAAAAGCCTGTCTTCCTCACATCTAATGCTGACCCCTTGAATCCACCTTAGGGGGAAGCAACCTCTGTATACAAATACCAAAGCTTGCTTTAATTGCTTGTTTTGATTAATTTGGCCATAACAATCTGGGTCAATGGTCTTTCTCCTCCCATTTTTGGGATTAACAGAGACTTCATCTAGCTGCATCATGTGACACCTACCTTGGTAACATGGGGCCATCCTTTTACTCAGTTCTGTTCGCAAATCAGGAGGCATCCCGTAGCAAATACCAATGGGGAGCTTATTATCATTCTTCATGTAAAATATATTTTTCCACCTATGCCCACAAGTCTGAATAAAACAAAAGTCAAACAAATATGTGAAAGTCACACCTGGAATGTCTGATTCCAGGATCTTGATAGGTGGACCCACTTCAATACCTACCACGATAGATCCATTTTCACCTGGCTGTCTGGAAAGTGTTACCCCCAACCACTGATTATCTCTCTCTTCCAAGCATGTCCTTCCACAGGGCTCTCCAATGGGGCTACCTGCAGAATTTAGAAATATGCTTATCATCAGTTTTGTTGAAGACAATGTTATTCTAAAAGAATAGAGTAGCTAAAGCTGGGCGCTTATTTCCAGGGTTTCTCTTCAGCCAGTTTTGTCATATCTTATATTCAGGGCACAATTTAAGGGTAAAGTGAGTTACTCTCTGCCAACATACTTGTTCTCCATATACACTGAATGTTCTTTTTTCAAATGACCTCTGAGTGATGAAGATGCCATGAAGATGTGGCCTCAGTGATACCGGAGGTAGCTAATTAACCAGAGCAAAATGAAGAAGGTCTATTTGATCCAGAGTCAGAGACCAATGTTTGAAAAGAATGTGTGCTTTTGCCTTACCCATTTATTAATATAAGCAACATCATCAGAGCACTTTTAAAAATGTCCTCAGCAATTAAAGTCCAATTTATTGGAGCTGGACGATGATGACTGAGCATGTAGAAAGTGGAACTTATAATTAGCATACTAATAACGCATAGCATTTGAAACAAAATGCCCTGTGTTTTAGACTTAGTGGGTGCTTTCAACAAAGATAAAAGGTCTTTGAAAACAGAATGGTGTCAGCAGTAAATAAAAAACATCAATAGGCACACTTTGGCAAATGCATAAATTGCAGAAAAGCCCAGCATGAAGGAAATACTCAGGTGGGACATAGTCCTGCTAAAGTGTACAACAGTCATCTCTATGGCAATGATCTTTTATTTGCCAGGACAAACCCTTTGCTGTTGAGCCAGAGTCTAAGTAAAACTCTGTATTAAAGTGATTTCAAATCATTGATTGGAGGAAGAATAAGATGGGTGTCATAGATTCTTTTTTGCTATCTTTACATTTTATCTTCAGTCAACACTTGAATATTCTGTGCTCAGTTGCAACAGCAGATAAATGCATTAGCAGCAATTAGAGGAGGTAAGCATATGGGAAGCTGGATTTCTTTACTTTGAACACTGGTCACCAAGTTTTTATACTGCTATGGCAAAATTCCCTGCACTGGTCTTCTTATCATTAAGTACCTGCTTACCCCTCTAACCTTAACCCCATGTACAGTTTCCTGGGGAACCTCACAATGCTTACATTGATAAAGATGGTATATTTCAAATCAAATCACTTATATTGGCTTTCTGAGTCAAAAAGATTTTGTGTAAGAAGTATAGGAAGATATTTGGGACTATCATGGAAATACCTAATCCTTCAATACAACTGAGCTGAAGGAAGTTTCTCAAACTCTCCTCTGGAGTCTTATTCCATGAGTCCAGCCAGACCTGTCTATTGCAGGGGTCCTTTCAGGTCATGTCAGGAGCATGGTTAGAATAGAACATGGATAATGTGTTGCTGGCTTGGTTTCTTGGAAAACAACCATGCCTTCCACTACTAATAGAGTATTCCAGGAGAGATGGACTGAGAAATGAAAGCAAAGAGACCCAGAGAAAGAATACCTCTAAGCAACAGGAGAGAGGCATGACATAGCCCAAACCCTGATAAAGAACAATCCAAATGGACATAGATAATTTTCTGTGTGAAAATTATGAAAGAAAGCTTGAGTGGAGGTAGGAGAGAGGAGAAGGGGGAAGGAAAAGAAAGCCAATGAATTAAAGGTATTTATATTGTGTGTCAGTCAATAGGGTAAACCATTTAACACAGGGAGCTACTAAAATAACATGATACTAAACCAATACAGGAGAAATAAGAAGGGAGGCCAAAAGAAAATTTAATTTTCATTGTGATACAGTATTTAGTTTGACTTGTCTCTAAAATTACCAACGTTTAAAAATTAATGTCAAAAATAGATCATTAAAGGTAGTAGACCCAGTCTGCCTGCAGTTGAAGTTCCATTACCATAAGAATCAATGACATATCACCTCTGAAAATACCAAACTATTTCTAAAATTATAGTTAACACCCAGTTAATTCACCTCCAGCTCAGCTGTCATTTTCAAAGACAGGAGCACACGGGCCTGTAAATGATACCTTCACTGTTCACATACGGATGAAAAATGGGTGTTTTCCCCAAGATTATATTTGATATTTGCAAACAAATGTTCTCTTCTAGAGATAGTCACCCAAGTTTACAAACAACAAACACAGTGCTTTGGAACCACAAAAAAGATATCATGCAAATTGCTAGCTGAAAATGGCCCAGAAGTTCATATATGCAAGAATAGCATGCTGTATGCAATTATGTGTTTCTTAGCTGAGTTCTGTTTCCTATGCTTTTAAATGAACATTAGAGACACCTTTGCCAAGTTAAGCTGTTATCTGTTTCATCCAAGCTGCTTCCTGCTCAGTCGTGTTAGCCCTGCAGATGACAGTTACTGCTGTTGCTGCCTAGCCTTCCTGCTCACTGTGCCCCTTTCTTATCATCCAACGCCCTTCTCTCCATTTCTGGGGTTTTCTGAGCCCTCCAGAAGGACTTCTATATGACCTGGCTTGTTGAGGATGACTTCGGAGAGCTAATAAGGTCCTAGGCTTTTACTTCCAGTGTGGCTCACATCCCTCTCTTCCCCTGCTCTTAATTCTGTGTGAAAACCAATGATTCTTAAAAGTGGAACAAAAGGCCCTCCAGAAGCCACAAGAAGAGATGTTTACATGACATGAAATGTGGTCAAACTTTCTCAGGATTCTAGTGGTGAGACTAAGTTGCTCTTGAGTAGAATAAACACTCTAGTGAGTGGGCATGTGGGGAATGTGAGGGATAGGGTTAAGTACCACTAGACATAGTCTTTCCCATGTGTTATTATGTGGTTCCAAACAACAGATACTTTCTAATTTATATATAAAGTCTCTGATTTATGGAAATTTAAAAATATATAATATATACACAATATAAATATATAATTTATCTACTCTATAGAAAGGACTGTCACCCTTAGCAATCAAGGGCTCTTACTGACATAGGATATGATCACTGGGAAGAAATTACATTGATTCATTAACCAATAGGAAGAGGGCTTCCTTTTGATTGGGATTAGCTACATTTGTTTGCAGCTGCTCTGCTCTGCTTCAAAGGTTTAGCACTGACTTTACTCATCTAGGGTCAAGCTCAGATCTTATTGATCATCATTCCATCCCAACACAAAACCCAGAAAGAAGTGCTGAAAATGGAACTCTGTAAATGGAAAGAGCAATCTTCTCTTTGTGTTGCATATCTTAAGTTCAAAATATGTGTCAAAAGTGTGACTATAAAGCCATAAAGGAATGAAAATAATAAAACTGTCAGGAATTATTTTTATATGCATATGCTCATATACACACATACATTTACACACACATACATGTTGTGATATTTCTCCTTTTCACTTCTTGACACTGCTTCCCAGAGAGCTAGCCCTCAACTTCAACCACAACACATAGGGACTTTCAGCACTGGTTATTAGACAGAATCAGTTCCAGGAATAGTCTGTAAGTCACCATCCAGCTCTGAACTTTCTTGATTTCTGGAACATTTTCCCATTCTCTTTGGGAGTGCCAGAAAAATCCCAGCAGAAAGGACAAGATCTCCACATCTTAAGCTTTTCTCAGACCTCTAAGACAGTAGTAGTTCTTAGCCAGTTGGTTGTGACCCTTTGGGGGTCGAATGACCCTTTCACAGGGTTCACATATCAGATATCCTGCATATCAGATATTTACATTATGATTCATAACAGTAGCAAGGTTACAGTTATGAGGTAGCAATGAAATAATTTTATGGTTGGGGGTCACCACATCATGAGAAACTGTATCCAAGGGTCACAGTTCCCTCAACCTCTATACTTTCTGCATCTACCGTTCTGTGTGAAGGAGTTAACAGAAATATCTGTCTAGTAGGTTTCAGCTAGGTAGTGGAATAGACAGTTAAATACTGAATGTACTTTCTTTATGAAGAAATTTGGTATTCATTGGGACAGAGGTGATGTTTGTGAAGACTGTCACAAAAAAGACAATTTCATAACTGTCCCTGAAAAGACCATAAATAAAGCTATATTTTACTCTACCCAATGTCATACTGCAATGATTTATAATCCAGTTTTCGTGTCAACTTATACATTACTAAGCTAAACTTTTAGCAAACCAAATCAGTCCCATAACTGAAAAAGTGCTTTGCATGGTTGAATATAAAGGAAGCGAATGGAAATAAGCATGTGATCTTTTTCCACTCTTTTGCACTTAAAATGGCTAATTCTTAGCACAGATGAATGCATTTCCCCAGTACAAATTAAGGGGGAAAAATCCATATTGAAGCCATCCTCCTTAAGAATTAAGCTTATTCTTTATTTTTCAGATTGGGGAAGGAAATACATTGTATAATACACATTTCTCATTTCCAGTAGGTATATGTCTACTGTTAGTTTTTAATTTCCAACTATTGATTTCTACCAGTATATACAAACATATACATAAATGAAAATTAGTAATTTTTTTTTTTTTTGGTTTTTCGAGACAGAGTTTCTCTGTGTAGCTTTGCGCCTTTCCTGGAACTCGCTTTGGAGACCAAGCTGGCCTCGAACTCACAGAGATCCACCTGCCTCTGCCTCCCGAGTGCTGGGATTAAAGGCGTGCGCCACCACCGCCCGGCTGAAAATTAGTAATTTTAATGAGAAAAATAAGATTGTTAGTACAAAGCTAACTGGGCACTCTCCTTACTCCTCCTCCATCCCCTCACTTTTGTTTGGCTATTCACCTCCCTGGTATTGCTATCAGCACTCAGAAAATAGAGCAGGGACAATGGAAGACTAGAGATTTTATCTTCTATATTGCTGCAAGGAAGAGAGACTGGCTGTGTTTTGACAGTAGTATTCTCTCATAGCATAGAGCACTGCTGCTCACATAGCAAGCAGGCACTTGATACATATTTGTGGATGGAGGATTTTGAAATATATTATACCACCATAATAACCCCTTAGATATGGCAAAGGACTACTGTGTTTTCACCAAACTTAGAGATGGAAGAAAGCCAATTTGTTTCTATGTTCCCTACATCTCCTCCACAATACTATTTCCTTAAATATTAAGACATAGTAATGGATGGTGTGAAGGACATTGCACTTGAGTTTGAAGATCTTTCCAAGTTCCAAGTGTGACTGGGAGTAGGGTAGCTTGAGATGGTAAGTCACTTGGGATCTGTGGGTTTCTGCAGGGATTCTGGGAAAAAATGAGACATGTGATGTGCTTGGACAAGAACTGGTCATAGAACATAGAACATTAGATGATGATATCATTATCAATGCTATCTTAAGGATTTGGTTAAACACTAAACTGTATATAGGTCACAGCATAATCCTCTTGTATAAAATAGACATAGCCCATCACTTTATGGGAAGCCTTATCATGAGCACTGTTTTATTCTCACAGTAAGGCCAGGAGACTACATTATTAATCCCTTTGTTCATGAGAAAATTGAGTCCCGTGAATGTGTAAAATCCTGTGTGTACAGGTATGTACACATGAGTGAATACATATGTTTGGTAAGAGGTTAGCCCAGGAGTCTTCCATTGCTCTCTACTGTATTTTTTTGAGGTAGAGTCTCTCATGAAACCTGGAGCTTATCTTCTTAGCTAGATTGGCTGGCCAGTGAGATCCAAGGACCCTCCTGTCTCCACCTCCCCAGTGCTGAGATTAGAGGCTTGTTCCAGTGCCTGGCTTTTACATGGATGCTGGGAATTGAACTGAGTTCCTCATGCTTGCACAGAAAACACTTTGCCACCTGAAGGATCTCCTTAGCCCCCAACACTAAGTCTTAAAGGAGTCAAGAACTTACCCAAATTTGTGAAGCCAGTAAATCAAAATATTAGAATAAAAAAAACACACACCTTTGATCTTTGTGTTGTTTCACAAAAAAATTCAGATGTGTGAATTAGCTGAATTCAATTTCACATCCTAAATCTGTTTTTCCATCTGAAAATGTGTGAAATATAGCAATTCTGCACAGAATGTAAATGAACTTTTTTTTTTGAGACAGGGCCTCTCTCTAGCTCAAGCTGACCTGAAACTTATCACATAACTCGTTAAGTCAACTCTGTACTGTTCATGAAGTTTCTCAATTCCTTGATCCCTGTCCTGCCCTGCCCTTCCCCTCCATGTTAGTCACCTTCAGTATTGAGGAATTTCTACTGAAGAAATAAGGACCCAATGGAAAGGTCAGTCTCAAGGGCCTTTTTTCTAGACCTTTGAGGGTTTGAATGAAGTGCTTTGCAGTGAGGAGGGCTGGGGCTTTTTGTGTGTGTGTAACAGTACATCTAGTTTATCCACCTGCGTCACTGTTCTGTGGCTTCCCCAGCAGACATTTGGTGGGGGTGCTCAGTTCCACTCTTCTGAATAGTAAGAGAGTGCGTAAGTGCATCTGCTCTTTCAAAACTTATGACACAGTTTCAGTTTTCAGAAAAATAACAAAAGCCCTTACTTTAAGTTGCTTCTGTCTTTTGAATATGAAGTTCTATTCTCTTGCATGATAAATGTCATACATTTAAGACTGGGCTGGCCCATCCTTTTTTTTTTTTTTGTCAATCATAGAAAGTGAACAACTCTTGACTTTCCTATGTTCTATAGAGACATTAACTTCAGATATCTTTTTTAAGAAAGTAATCATTGCTGAGTAAAAATAACCTGTTAAAAATCCATTATCTACACAAATTCAGAATATTAGAAAAAATCATCTAGAACTAAAGCGGTAAATGAAATGAACAATTTATAAAACCTACCAATCCATACAGATACAGACTATAGAAACTCATGCCTGTACATACAGGACTGCCCAGCACCTAGTAGGTGTTCAATAAATGGCAAATGCTTCCACTTCCCAAGGAACCTGCCTTCTGCTGATTTTAATTTAGACACCAGAGGGCGCTCACAGTGTTGTGAGAGTTGAGCAGCAACCTCCAGCTCTAACCCAATGGCCAGTTCATTTACTTTGTCCTATCAAACCATAGTTACTAATAAATCCATTATATTATACAATCTATGATTAAAAATGCAATTTTCTCACATATCTAATTAAACATGGTCATTCTTCTAAAAGATAACAGGGATGTTTAAGAACTCAACAGCAATCCAAATGATTTGGAGTGAAAACCATAACACCAGCATTTTAAAGGTGGCACAGGGCATGGACAGTGTCAAATGTCCAAGACACTTTCCAGCAAATCTAGAGCCAAGAAGAATTGAAAATATCAAATTAAATGTCCAAACGAGATACCATTCTCAAGATATTTTCCATTAGTTAAGAAGAGGTCTTTAAATGTGGTCTTAGGATGGCTGGCAAAATCTAATAATGGCTAGTGGGCATATTCTATATGCCGTTATATGAAAAAGAGTCTGCGCAATCCATTAATCCACAGGCCTGGCAAAGTCAGATACTTCAGTCCTCTAAACTTTCTCCTGTTCTGTTCTGTTCTGTTCTGTTCTGTTCTGTTCTGTTCTGTTCTACTCCAGTAGAAAGTTTCCCACCACAGTGACCGTCCCTATGGAGCAATAGCATCATGTTGTAGGGTTGAAACTCTGTAAATGTGAGTTGGTCCTGAATCATTCTGAAGCCTCAGAACTATAGAAAACAAGGTCATCTGTGGAGACCTGATTCTAGGTTCAGGGTCTCTGCTGGTCTCTTAGTCACAAGTTTCTTCAAAATCCTCTAGGAAACCCGTAACACTTCTTGTAATAGCTACAAGGGAAAAATGTATTCCAATGGGTATGTTTGGTGGGAATAACTTAAGGTAGGAGAGTCATTCTATCATGTACTATATTCTTTCTGTGTACTAAGTGCATTTTAATAGCTGTAAACACACATATTAGCTAACATTTTCAAAGCATCCTTGAAGTAGACATTATTGTGAATACCAGCACCAAATATAGAGAAGCTTTAACAAGGAGAGACGGTGTTCAAGGTCACACAACTAACTCCTGGTGGGGATTGAGGGTGGGAGGGCAGGGAGAAAGACCAACACAAACAGCCAGCTTCTCAGTGTTAGCTTTTCAAATGCTGGCATTAGTAACAAACCAATTCTGGACTAATTGTAGTTCTAAAATAATTTACCACTAAAATTTAGTAAGATTTGTTTCTGACATTAGAAAATAATAAAGGACAAAATTCCTACTTTCATAGTTGTCTGGTAATTTCTTGGACTGAAAGATTAATTTGCAAAACTTAAATGGATACTATTCTGAATACTTTAAAATTTTTATATATTTATTTTTGTGTGTGTTGGGGGGTGGGTGCCTATGTATAGTTCAGAGAACAAGTCAGCACTAGTTCCTAGCCTTCCACCTTGCTGAGACAGGATCTTCCTTAACCACTGTGCTGTGTACTCCAGGCTAGCTGGCCCAGGAGCCTCTGGTTGATTCTCCTGCCCCCATTTCTTGTTAGTCAACATAGCAAGCACTTTTACTCACTCAAGCACGCTAATACAAAATCTAAACAGAAAATAAATCCAGGGGAACCTGCTTGCACTCAAACCTGGAGTGGTCTGTCCTGAAATGCTGTGCTCTTTTTTTTTTTTTTTTTTTTTTTTTTTTTGCAGTTCACATGTAAAATAGGTGCAGGGAGAGCTATAGATGGATGGTAAGACAGCAAGATTTAAGGAAAATCAGTGAGGAGCTGTCATATTTTCCTTGCCAGTGAAGACTCACACCAGGATGAGGAGTTATAGATATCAGAGGCATTTCTCTGTAGGGAGTTGAAAAGGCTAGAATAAAACATTGCAGAAACCATAGTTGGCACACAAAAGTGATCAAATATAATGCCCAGTAGAAAAAAATCTTCCCAGGGAAACAGAGCCTGAGCCCAGAGTGAAGTCATGCTGGGCAAGTTCCGCAGGTGCTATAAACTGACACATTTGTCTGCAGATCAGCTGTGACTTGAGCCTGGCCTTTAACCACTGAGGCATCTCTTCAGCCCAAGGCAAAATTTGAGAAGAACATATCTAATTCACTTCAGAGACATAGACACCCTTCCTAACAAAAGGGGTCTGAAAAATAAATAAGTTCTTATTATTTCTGAACATATTCATTATGAATTACAGTGTTTCAAAATTGAAAAAGAATTCTCACAATTTAAAAAAAAAAGTAGGTATAAACTAAGGACATCAAAACAAACATGGAATTTCTGAGCCTGGTCCAGTCACTTACAAACCCACTTCCACGTTCTAATTCCCCACATTGAGCTATTTTGAAACTTTTTTCTTAAGACAGTCACTTCCAAACCTCTCAGGATTGGTAATGATGTCTCCTGGGGAGAAACCACAAAGTCTTCAGAATGTAGGCTGATGCAGCCCCACTAGGGGAAATGCTGAAATTGGCAACAAAGTCTGTAAAATACCACTAACTCTGAAAAATATATCTATTCATTTTAGTTATATTGAGCTCTTCCTGTGTGGTCATCTAAAGCAGTCAAAACTGGCTTACTCCTCAGCTCTACCCACACCAGAAAGTGTATCAGATGGACCTGATTTCTTGTTCCTGCCAATGATTGTCTGTCATCACTAATGATGCACTCACCTGCCCCTCTCATCATCTAGACTGAATTCATTATGCCTTTCAGTCGTATCTTATTCCACTTTATTTCTTGGATATAGCACGCTAACGGGTTGAAGGAAGATCCAATGGGAAGGGTTATCTTCCGCTCTCATTCTTCATGTCTCAAGTCTTTACAGTGTCTTTGTCACTTAAAACGAGTCTTCCCAAGGTTATTGATGAATCTATTCTCTCTAACCCAGAGAAGCTACCTAAGTTCTTATCTTTTGTGATATCTAGGGCCTTTTAACACTCCCAACCACAAACCCTTTCTCAAAATGCTCTCCTCCTCTGACTTCTACAATGCCTGATGCACCTGATTTTCTTGCTACCTCTTAGGCTCTGTCTTTCTCGAGGCCCCTTCTTTCTTCTCCAGTGGTCCTCAACCATGGATGAACATTGAAACCATCCTCGGACCTCTGGAAACTCCTGCTTCCATTTTTTGGACAAACTCCTAGAGACAATTATTTTGAGACAGGGCAACTAGAACAGGTATTCTTAAAGCTCCATGGATGGTTTAAGTTGAAGTGGACTTCAGTAGTACTATTCTTGCCCCTTCTCTAGTTGTAGGAATCTTAGTGTCTACTCTTGGTCTTCTGATCTGTATATCTTATAGTTTGCATGTTAAGCTCATTCACCCCTGTGGCGATGACTGTCCTTTCCATATCAATTACTCTTGACTCTGACTTGCTGGTACAGTCTTTTCTCTGGTCCTCAGGCATAAAAATCTAACTCATAGATATCTACTTTTGTGTCGTATAAACTTCACACCAGTGGAATACCTGGCCTTCCAGAAAACCTGCTGCTCTACCTTTTAGACTACCTATCACCATTATCCATCCAATACCCCCAAAATCAGAACCTTCAGTGACATCTTTAATGATTTCTTTTTCCTAGTGTTTAACTCATTTAAAAAGTACCAAGTATTTCTGAATCCATCCTCTAAACATCTGTAGATCTCTGGTTTTCTCCATCACATCTGCCACTGTACTAGTTAGGGACTTAACATCAGTAGCCTCTATTATAGGAAAAACTGTCATATTATTCTTAGTCTCGATATATTGACTACAAAGTACTCATTATACCACACTAGAATACTATGTGTCAAACACACAATCTGAACCCTCCACTTCAGAGTTTTAAACTTCACAGGATAGGTTCAAAGTCATGTTGTTCCAGAAATAATCTCGAATGATTACCTTTGTAATCTATCATCCATATCACTCTGCAGTGCAATCCGACTTGGTTTTAAGTTCTTCAGAAGTACTGTGCTCTCAAAGACCTTGGCTTTCCATGCACAATGATTGTTCTGTCTGGAATGTTTTTTTTTCTTTTATATTCAATGAAATTTCATTGATGTATGAAATGAAATATAACCAGGTATAACTTCATTTCCCCCAGCACCTCCTTCTCCTTCTCCTCTTGCTCTTCTCTTGCTGTCCTTCTTCCTGATTCTAATAATTCACTAAGTCCAATTAGCTGTCCATAAGTACAAGACTGTGGAGCCATCCACTGCAGCACGGGAACCTACCAATGGCCACACCCTCAGTGGCATATTATTTTTATAATCTCTTCCTCTAGCTGAGACTTACTCTGTCCTGACATGGGTCTCAGTTCCTCACTACTTTGTTCTTGTCATTAGGTCTTCCCATCACAGTTTCCTCCAACATGAACACTTAGGTAGGAAAGCTGTTGCACAAAGAATGTATTGCTTTTATCGCCAGGCGTTGGTGGCGCATGCCTTTAATCCCAGCACTCTGGAGGCAGAGCCAGGTGGATCTCTGTGAGTTCGAGGCCAGCCTGGGCTACCAAGTGAGCTCTAGGAAAGGTGCAAAGCTACACAGAAAAACCCTGTCTCGAAAAACAAACAAAAAAAAAAAAAAAAAAAAAAGAATGTATTGCTTTTATGCACTTAGGTCTGATCCTTGGATATCTCTCAGTTTATGACTAAATGAATACATGATCCATATGCACAATGCAGTAGTAATACATGCCTCCAGATCTCTTGCCACGGAAAAGTATCTTAGCCATTAGAAATATTAGCCAATGAGCATATAAGCATATATCAAAAAGAATTGTGTTTAAGAAAGCATCTCTCCAATTAGAAGGACATCTCACCCTTTGAGAGGTCAAGTATGGGAGACTGGGGGAACTTCTAATCTTTTAAAATATTAATTGTGTGTGTGTGTGTGTGTGTGTGTGTGTGTGTGTGTGTGTGTGTGTGTAGGTATGTACCATGGATGTATGTAGGTACTCTTGGAGACCAGACACATTGGATACTCCTATAGCTAGCATCATCACAGGTGGTTGTAAGCTGCCTGATGTGGATGCTGCAATTGAACTTGGGTCCTTTGCCAGAGTGATATACACCTTCAACAACTAAGCCATTTGGCTAACCCCAGCTTCTTCTACCTTTTAACCTCAACTTATTAATGGCATCCTATACCATGATTTTCTGTGTTCAGAATGGCCTGTATTCAGGGACAATTTTTCAGGTTGACCAATCTGTATTAATCTCAGCTTCATAAGCTATAATTTTAGGCTTGCTGCAAACAAAAAGAACATCACCCAGAACACATATGAAGTTTGAATAGTTAAGTGTTTGTATTTTAGCATTACTAATCCTGCCAATCAGGTAGAAATGATGCAATGCTTAGGAACTTGACCAGTTTCAAAGTAGGGTATGAAATATAAAAACAGGAGATTTCCTAAGATAATGTTATTTCCAGAAATATTTTCAAAATCAGCAACGGTAACCAAGTTGTTATGGACCCTTGGTCTTTCCAGCAAGAGAAAGAGTAGCCCAGACAGGAAGCTTAACAGCTCAACAGCCAGAGCTCTGCACATGAGGGGAAGTGAGGGTCTTACCCACCCAGGCACAGATGCAGGAGTGCTCCCACCCAAGGGAAGTTTTCTCGGAGGGATTAGTCCTGTACAGTAGAGATGTAATGTGTGCTCACATGACATTTTTAAATGAAGGGCTGCCATATTACAAAGGTAAAAAGGAATGTTAAATCAATTCAAGAGTTACTAAGCTATCAATACTACTTTAAGATATTTCTTTCAAGGGGTAATCATAACGTAGTTTTGTACTATTTCAGACATCTACTGGGCAAATTACTTAATACAACTTCTCACTGCAGACATTTCCTATCCTCAAAAGCCACATGTGGCCAGTGGCTACTTTCTTGAACTGTGTAACTTTAGATTCTATTCCCTGATAAGTCAGTCATCCAGAGCCACGGTCTCTCTCAATCTCTCTCTCTCTCTCTCTCTCTCTCTCTCTCTCTCTCTCTCTCTCTCTCTCTCTCTCTCTCTCCACACACACACACACACACACACACACACACACACACACACGATTAAGGGAAGACATTTGTGGTAACTACCAAGTATTAAAAATCTGGAGTGTCTTTTGATACCCAAATAAATCTGATAATCATTCACGTATTGTTATTGTGTTCTGCTTTGCTGACTATTTGTGTTTTAGGCATGGATCATGCTTAAATGTATTAATTATGGAGTCATTATTTTTTATCATCCTGACTTACAGGGACCAAATTCATTAAACAACCCCCAGTAAAGGTACAGAGTAGCTGACAGAGAAGAGAATGGACATGTGGAAATCACCATGACCTACTTAGACACTGTCTGCACAAGTGGATGTAGACCTCGGTCCTCCTGAGGGGAGACCACTTTTTTGTTCATGGAAGGAAGTAGCAAGGGAGTACAAAACAACAGACATGTCTGAAACAGGCAGGGTGCCAGAAAGAGGCTGAGAACACAGGAAGAAAACACCCTGGGTGCTATAGAAGCAACTCTGCTAGTGTTACCTCAGCAGCCAATTTGGTCTGCTGAAGGGGCACTGCCAACGTCTCCCCTGAGCATGCTAGATAAATGAGTATGCCTGCTTGACTCTGATTATGGCTATAGTGAATACAGCATGGTATGTCATGACATCAGCCATAGACGACGCTAGGGTGGGAGAGGCCAGGAGTCTATCTGAGTCAGCCATTTGTCTGACATTCTACAGAGACGTTGAAACAACTCATGATATTTTGGATATTTTGAACCAAACATCTGATAAACACCATTTCACAAGACTGGACACTTTTAGAATCATGATAAGAAGTGCAGTTATTCCAGAGGCAAGAGGTTACTTACTGAGATAGCTACAATAGCTCTAACATAACTTTTGTGATGGGCCAATGACTTCTTTTTCATTTGCTTCATTTCAATTTGTTATATTTTTGTTTATACAATTAACATTTTATTTTTAGTTCATTAATTGACCCTAATTACTTATTTTGATAACATTTTATTGCAGATATCACATGTATTTTAATTAGAAAATAAATAACTCATTTTTCAATGTCTGGATATTGAGCTAAGTATTTGTCGGGGGCAGAGTTTGAGACAGGGTCTCACTATGCAGCTCTGGTTGTCCCAGAACTCCTATGTAGATCAGACTGGCTTGGACCTGAACTCACAGAGGTCTACCTGCCTCTGCCTCCTGAGTGCTGGAATTAAAGACATGTGCCACCATGCCCAGCTAAGCTAAGTATTTTTAAACTTCATAATACAATCACTTACATTCTACATAAGATAATTACAAATATTTATATAATTATAAGTATGGTTATTTACGGTATAACTATATAATATAGTTAAATATAAATAAAATTACTTTAAAAATTATAAATAGCTCAATCATCCAGAAGATTTTTTTTGTGTGTAGGTAGCTTTCTCCTTTCTCTCTGCACACACATACATACACACACAAAATGTGTTCAAAAGTAATAGTGCATAGTCTATAAACCTTACAGTATTAATATGTTTCTGCTAATCAATTGGTGATTTTTTTTTAGCCTTCTTTCTGGACATGAGCATTAGTATTTTACCTTACAGCTTTAAATTACTTTTGAATTTGTTTTTACAATTAAATTTGAATTTGTTCTCAATGAAGAAACAATTTTCTCTGTAGAAACTGGGAATGTATTGTTCAGAATGTTCCTTGAGAAGTAACTTCAGCCAGTTCCCTTACAAAAACATTCTAAGTGTTACCATAGTTGATGCTGTAACCAGTCAATTGACTAGGACCTTATACTCCATTTTGTGTCTTTCATCTTAGTGTTTTTTGTTGTTGACTCAATTCTTGAAGGTAAGGAACAGCACTTTGGGTTACCACTGATAACTCTTCTATCCACCAATCAAGCTGAGAACTATCAAACTTGTGCTTTTCTATATTCATCCATCCCAAAACTTGCAATGTCCTTCATGTATCTACTGTTCTTGAATGTCTGTGGCAAACTCTGTGCTCTACACTGCAGTGAATTTAGGTTTTCCTTTAATTGACAGCTGCCATCATCTAAAAGCCTATCCCAGGACATGATCTTTCCAGTTAAATACAAGCCTCCATAAATAGATCCAGTGCCCCCCAGGCAGGATGTCATGTCATGGATCTGGAAAGAATGCCAGGACCGGAGACCCTGTGAAGCCTCTGTCAGATCAAGGCTTCATTCACTGCACAGCTCTCTCAGGCAATGAAAATACTTGGCAAAATCATTCCGAATACACAGCTCTGTCAGTCCTGTATGCACCCCTGTCTGCGGTTTGAAATGGGGGTGCCTAATGATGCTCTGAGGCCCATCTCTTCTTTACAAAGAACTAAGTTTCACAATAGCTTGTTTTCCCAAATAAAATTTGGTTTTGCTGTTTCTCTCCCTCTCCTGTTCGTTGTCGTCCTCCTCCCCCTCTCTTTGTGTCTTCCCACTCCCAATGTGCTTTGCACTTTTGTGTCAGCAGCAGCCTAGTTCAATGCACAGATAACTCCTGCATTTTTATCGGTGCTGAGGGAAAAGCGCAAAGAAAGAAACAGGACAAAACAGGCCAGCAAACAACACAAAGATGACTCTTAAAAAGTTAAAGACAAAATAAGGCGATCTCAAAAGTCCTGATTATCACCTACAATTCATCATCATAGATGACAGATCATCTCTATAGCCAGCACACTAAACCCTTCATTTGGTTTTCTCTTCACTGAACAGGCACAACTGAAGTGTAAGGCTAAGCCTCGGTAAGTAATTTTGAAGGAGGAACCCACAGCTCTCTGTGTTGGAGTCCTACTGTGGAAAACAGAAACACTACGATCATAACCTAGCGTTGCTTTGAGGGGAAAACATTGAGCAATACACACAACAGTGCTAGGAGCAAGACAGATCTAAATTAATATTAGTTCCCCTTTCTTTTCCCATGTGTCTGTGCGCAGCAAATTTGCTTTTGACTTTGAAACATGAAACTTGTCCCCTCCCCCATCAGCACACATGTCTCAAGTTTCTGTAAACTTAAAGACATAAGAAATGAGGGCTGAAGACAGGCCTGCTTAACAGGAGAATCTGAGAGGAGGAAAATTAATAATTATACGTTAGACCTCCTATATTAATGATTTTAACAGTTGACATGCCATTTTTCCCTCCTGTTCTTTTATGGTATATATTCTATGGAAGGAAGAGAAAGGAAAGCCCTTGGGCTAAATGACAGAATGGGAGGTCAATCCAAGTTTTTATTTCTGATGTGATTCTAGATCAAAGTTGAGACGTCAGAGATCAAGCACAATCCTTAACAATCCTTCTCTGGGCTGGGTCCTCTGGCTTTGAAGCAGGTTTTACACATGGTAGAGGGTGAGAGGTGGCTGGCCAAAAGGCATCCTAAGAAACTTTCCCTGAGAGAGCTTTTACCAAATACTGCGATCAGCTACAGCCTCAAGCAAGGAAACGGCAAATATCACCAGAAGCAAGCTGCCATGGGGTTAAAATCGAAAAGCATGCACTTTAAACTAGGAGAAACTGGCATCGCAAAGTCTTCCAGAACTTATCCAACAATGGGCCAATGGGGAGAGAAAGTTCATTATCTCCTGGTCCAGGACTCAACTCACCCAGCTGGAGCTGTTCGCAGGTCTGGCCTGGATTCTCTCCGATCCTGCATCTGTAAATCGCCCCAGGATTGACCACTGAGGCATTGGAGAGCCAGTTGGCAGTGGGCGCCCCCGCGATGAGCCTAAAGCGAGAACCAGGCAAGTTCGCTCAGATGTGAGCCAGTCTGCCCACCTACCCTGCCCCGAGTTGCCACAGCTGTGCAGTGGGCAGCATGGGAAGTGGCGCCCACGTCCTCTGCCCATCACCATCACCCGAGACTCAGAACTCCAGCACCAGTTACCAGGAGCACCCTGGGGGCTGTCATCCTAAGTTAGTTCTAAGGCTCTCCAGTGAGCCAGCTGAGGCTTTCCTCTGACCTCCCAGGAGGGCGGAAAGTTTGATTCAGACAAGGAATCCCAGAGACGGAGGCGCTGCTACTTGCCTCTTGGGGAGGGCGCACTCACCAGCGCTTTTCCCCGTGGCTGTGCAGCACCACCGAGTAGCCAAACAGAGTGCCGGAGGGGCCCTGGTACAGCAGCGCGCTCTCGGGGTCCAGGTTGTAGGGGTACCCCGCAGGCACTTCCAGGTACAACAACAGCATCACCGCTTCCCAGAGGGCGACCCCTCGGGGCCCGGGTCTGCGCCTCGGTTCCGCAGCCATGCACTCTTGGTGGGGAACATTCAACACCAAACGGCCACTGACCAGAGTTGCTCAGGATGCGACGGTTGGCCAAGGCGAAGAGCGCCCCAAGAGATGAAGTGCAGCAGCGTGTCCGGTACTCGCGGGCGACAGGGGCGGAGAGAGGGACGCCAGGGGAGGGGAATTGGTGGCCACAGGCGGAGCAATCTTAGTGCCCAGGAATGCCTCAGGCCCTGGCCCACGCCCCGTTTCTGTGGCCTGGGGGCTGGGTGCTCCTGTGATCTGGGTGGGGTCCTGGGTGTGGTGCCATGGCTCACAGCCTTGTCTCCCTTTCCCCAACTCGATCCCCACCCCCACCCCGCCGCAGCTGTAGGGGGCGCTAGGGGACCTAGGTTGCCGGGACTCACGTCCTGGCCAGGTTCTGGCAGCCCACAGAGCATGGGGATGGCTATAGGCTTCTGGGGCTTAGCCAGAATGGCCCTGAGGGGAAGACAAACGGGCAGGACTTTCCCTTTTGAAAGTTGGCTGGGGCTAGAGGGCTAGCCTTGAGGCACTTCATGCAGTGACTGGCCTCCATGGCCAGTCTCCGTGACCAATAGTGGTTCCCCAAATTTGGGGACCAGGACTGTGGAGAAACCTCCAAAACTTCCTTTGCCAGTTAAGTGCTGTGTAGCAGAAATTATAGTTTGCAACGAACTAAAAATTGCCCCCTACACACACCCGGAGGCGCTTAGGGAGCATTTTGGTGACAAAGGCACCATGGCTAGTCTCTTCAAAGCTCCCAGGCCTGCACCCTCTTGTGCCGGCTTCCTTCCTCTCCACACTTCCTCTTAAGTAGAGTCTGTATGCATGAGCAAGTCAGGCAACGGCCTGACTCCAAACCCAGGCTAGCTAAGGAAATTCTGTGACTTGCCTCACTAAGCAAACTCCTCCTGTTACTTCTTCATAACCTGTTGCTATGTACACAGAGCCGTCCAGTTGCCCCAGGACACACCTGCCACCAGAAATGTAGACAGCAGCATGAAACAAGGTCATACTGAGCCTCCGCAGAGCCACTGGAGGCCAAAGACACCGCACACATGAACCAGGTGATTGGCCTCGGCTGAACGCTCTCCGCGTGGGCCCGGTTTCGCGCTGGAGCAAGCAAGCTGACTGTTAGCAGGAGAGATGCGGGCTTCCTCACCACTGCTGCGTGAAAAGGCAAATGAAAAAAGAAGAGTCTGTCTGCCAGTTAAACCAACGAAATAGCACAGCCCGCAGCTGTCACCGTTCACTGAGTCAGACCATTTTGTGCAGCAGATAGCACCCGGTCCTCCGGACACCTCCACAAACCTGCAAGACTGATGGAGCATCCAGCAAAAGTTGGGCCAGATGGTAGAAAAAAGTTGTACCAAGTTTGAATGTTCGGGGACCCTTGATGAGGGTTGGAAGACAAGGATAGTTGAGTTAGGCTACAAGCTCAAGGGAGCAACCCTGTCAGCTAGGCGGGGAAGGGAAGGAGGGGTTAAACTCCGATCTGGGTGGATAGATCTGGGCGGATAGCGGCAGAGTGGCTAATGGGCAGAACCCCACTTCTACCGTTCTGATTACAATTATGCAACATGCTATGACAACCCTGTTTCCTTCCCTAAGCTTTGAAAACAGCCCTCTTGCTAAAAATCCCTCCCAGTGGGAGATATAAACAATACTCCTTCTAAGGTCCCAGTGACAACCCCAGGCATGGTTCTGAAGTTTACTCTGGAGAACTGTCTTAGTTAGGGTGCCTATTGCTGTGACAAAGCACCACGATCAAAAGCAACCTGGGGAGGAAAGGATTAATTTAGCTCCCATATTCTGAATCACAGTCCATTACAGGAAACCAAAACAGGAATTCAAACTGGGCAGGAACCTGGAGGCAGGAGCTGATGTAGAGACCATGGTTACTGGCTTGATCCTGATGGCTCACTCGGATGCTTTCTTACAGCACCCAGGAATACCAGCCTGGGGTGGAGTGGCACCCACCTCAGACTGGACCCTGTCACATCAATCAGTAATTGAAAAAAAAAAAAAAAAAAA
>CABHPR010122979.1:2497-34015 GCA_902168415.1 Peromyscus melanophrys
GTGTGTGTGTGTGTGTGTGTGTGTGTGTGTGTGTGTGTGTGTTTAAGCCATGAAAGGGGGAAGGGAACTATTAGAGAGTACGAAGACAGAGAGGTGATGGAGGTATAAGAGAGACTAATGAAATATACAGAGCAGAAAATCGACTAAAAATATCAATTAATGAATTAAAAACTACAAATGGATGCCATGAAGTTGGGAGGGGGAAGTTGGAGAGGGAGAAAACAGAATGGGGAACCACTTGGGAAGGGGAAGAAAAAGGGGGTCAGCAAGAGTGGGAGAAAGATGGAAAAAATGGGTGAGTGAATAAAAACAAAATGTCAGATAATTTTGTAGAAAAATGTTACAATGAAACCCCAAATTTAACAAAAATAGAATGTTTTTCTTTGTAATTTGTAAGTTCTGTGACTGTGTAGATATAAAAAAATGGTTCCATAGTTACATTCTTGAGACCTCTCCTGCTTCTCCTACCCAGTTTCTCTGCAGTTTTTTTTATTTTAAATTTTATTTATTGTTTGTATCTTCTATACATACATACAACGTGTCTTGAGCATATCTACTTCTCAAGCTCCCTCTCTAACTTCTCCTAGGATAGACATCTCCCGCCCAACTTCATAACCTCCTGTTGTGGTTTGTAATTTATTTTTAACCTACAGAGTCCCAATAGTCTTGTGCGCAGGGGCGTGGAGTCATTCCGAATGGAGAAATTAGCAGTGGTCACATTCTCACTCCCTCAGAAACTGCTTCAACTTCCTCCCTCCCTCCACTTCCAATAGCTCCGCAGCTAGCAAGTTGTAGCTGGTTTGATCCCATGAGAGTTTCTTGTAGGTAACTACAGGTGCTTTGAGCATGCATGCAATAACCATGCCCTGTCCAGAGGATAGCATGCCACAGTGCCCCTCATCTTCTGGCACTTACATTCTTTCCACACCCCATTCCATGTTGTTTTCTGAGCCTTGGGGTGGAAGGGTTGATTCAGGTGAACACAAACAGTCACTAACCCTTAGCACTTTGAACAGTAATGCCTCTCTGCACTAGCCACTACCCACTACAATAGGAGCTTCTCTGAGCAAGGTTGGAAGAAGCACAAATCTATGGGCAGAAACAGAAATATTTAGAAGGCAGCTTGACAACATGACTGTTTAGAAAAATATCATTATATTCTCCGCCAGGGTCCATGACTTCCCTAGCCATGGGTTTTGACCGACCATGTTTAAAACGCCAGGCATGAGTCCTCCTGCGCTGCTGGCCTCAGATCTGATCAAGAGTGTTCATTCACCCTCACGGCCACACCAGTAGGTTCATCTTGCCTGCAGCGTGCGATATCTAGCTCTCGATGTGACCACTGATATCTTTTTCCCTCAGCAGCATGCCCCTCTCTTTTTTTTTTTTCTGTGCTTTATAGACCTTTCATGGTTATTCCTGTTCTTTGTAGCTTCTTGCTTGGGGAAGGATGTTGGTTTCTTGGCTCCTTTTCCTTCTGCTTTTCCAACACTGTGATAGAATTTTACAAAAGATCTCATTTTTTTCTTCAGTCTGAGGCTGGGGCGGCCAGGGGTGGGAGTGCCGCTGGAGTTTCAGCCTGGGCTTAGTGCGCCATCTGGAGGAGAGACAAGAAAGGGCCCCAGTTATTCAGCTCGCAAAAAATGTGGGGCTCCTCCTAACCTATAGCAAAGTTCATGAAGCCTACTTCATGGGCACACAGTCGGAGAGGGGTTGACAATAATCTCTAGAGGAAAGAAGAGCTTCTTCAAAGTTAATGTTGAACGAGATTCAAGTGGACAGAGAACAGAAACAGGGCCGGCAAGAAGGAAAGCAGAGGCCCTGAAATGTGAAGACTGGGGAGTGTATTCAAAAGTTGATTGTTTCTCCTGGAAGTTTCCGTTTTCATCTCCTACAAAACATGGCTGAAGCCATTCTCATAAGAACTAACTCTTGCGTATGGAAATTGGGAAAGGGTGGATCAGTGAAATATTCTTTGTCATCCTGCATCTGACCACCAATAGAATCAAAACTTACATTGCCTGTTATTAGGTAGAAGAGAATAGGAGAAAAATTAAAGTGGTATTGTGATTTACTTGTAAAGATCTCTTTACATTTCATAAAATAGAATAGTTTTCTATAAGGACAAGAGTTTGGGATCCTTGATTAGTCTTCTACAATTTTATATAGCCCATAAGTACCTATAGAAAGCTTTCGTATGTGTTTGGTACTGTGTTATATATTGAAGAATCAACTTTGAGAAATACAGGTGTCACCCTTGCCTTACGGAAATGGACTGTCTAGTGGGGTAAGAGAAACTAACGAGACAGTTGTAAAAGTGATGAGAAGTATTTCACAGATACACGGTGTGACTACAAATAAACAACATACCTAGTTATCATATATTCTCTTCTAAGACAGAATCTTGGAATGTAGCTCAGTGGTATTCACTTGTCTAACATGCTCAAGGCCCTAGGTTTGATTCCAACCATCCCTTGATCCTTTCATGTTAAGCAAGTGAGTACCACTGAGCTACATCCCAGGCTCCAAAAATATAATATAGATGTGCTCTCCATAGGCTCATGTATTTGAACACTTGTTCCACAGCTGATGGCGCTGTTTCTGGGAGGGTTTGGGACTTTTGTATCTACCTAGAAGACATAGGCTACTGGGGGTATCATGGACCTTGAGGGCTATAGTCTACTTCTACTTCCTGTTTTCTCTGCTTCCTGCTTTGCTGAGATATAAACAACATAGATAGCAAGCTCCTGCAATTCCAGGCCCCACCATACCTTCCCTGACACGAAGAACTCTATTCTCTTAAATCATGAACATAATTATACCTCTCCTCCTTTGAGTTACTCCTGTGAGATATTCAGTCACAACAATGAGGAGAATAAATGATACACTTGGTGATCCTTGGCCAACTTTACCATCAGAATTAAACTACCTTGTGTTTAAGCGTCTTCATTCACATGCTGGAGCCCAGCTATTATGAATAAAAAAAAGGTATGTAGAACCAGGACAGCATATTTCATAGAAGGTTCCCTGTGAAAGAAGCCAGGTGCCATACATCTCAAGCATCAGGCTGAGGGGTACTGGAATAAAGGGACAATATTTTACTTTGGCTTTTCTGATGACAGGTGAAAGAAACTCAAATCAGCAGAAGCAAAGGCAGCATTTTATTGACTTAGGAAACAAGATAGTTTGAGTCCTGTCATGGAGCTCAAGTCACTACTAAATCAAGATTCTTGAAAAAAAATATCCTTGGAGACATAGTTCTTTATCTTTGATAGCTCATCATTTTTTTATCCATAAAGTCCTGTTTGTGTAAATATAGTGCTATTATTAGACAATTTTAGGCTTATATGATTCATAGAAACCATGATTTCAGGAAGAAATTATTTCCTATGTTTTTGTGACTCATTAGAAAAGGGCAGTGATTGGCTGGTCTACTTAAATCTGTGAGCAGATGTAGTAAAGTTACTGGGTCCAGCAAGTTGAGAGCTGTGGTTGACCATCCATGGATTCATGCCAACTTTTGTGATGGGATATTAGGAGCTCTTGATTGACCACCCATTTCCATCATGCACAAATGAAAGTCACTCTCCATAGGAAATTTCACAAAACAGATGGAAACATAAAGAATTCCTATATACATATCTCTTTTAGCATCCCCTGGGTTCCTGGCATTATGAAGAGAACAGCTATGATAGATTATACTTTTGGATAAGGGCAGTGGAGCTAAAACCCATGATCTATTTTACTTATTTTTTCATTTTTCACGTGTATGTACATAGCCCTATGTATATGTATGTCCCACGTGTGTGCATGAGCGTGTGTATGTGTGCACATGAGTGTGGAGGGCATAGGTTGATGTCAGGAATCTTTCTCATTTTCCTTCTACCTTTATTCTTTAAGGCAGAGTCTCCCAATTAAACCCTAAGCTTGCCTGATAAGGCTACTTTTGCTGTCCAACTTGCTCTAAGGATCTTCTCTCTCTGTCTGCCAAAACTGAGGTGGCAGATGGGCCACTCCACCCACCTGACACTTCTGTGGGCTCTGGGGACCCCACTCTGGCCTTCTTGCTTGTGTGGTAAGTGCTTTAACTGCGGGACCATCTCCCCAGCCCCTAATGATCTATTTTAAATTCTTGCTTTATCATTCCTTGGCGAATTTGAAATTTGGGTTTCCTCACGTGTCCTGAAAGCTATATTTATGTACACAGTTTAGCAATGTTCATGCATCGGGGAGTTGCAAAGACACGGATCCTTCAACACAGGAATCTAACATAAGTTTCTGACTTCAAACTGCAGCATACCTTGCCTAGATTTTGTGGTTTGTATGTCACAAACCTTGGCCTTGGTCTATCTCTGATATTAATACAAACTTTTTTGTATTAATTTTCAGCAAATTGTTCAGTTATTTTCCAAATAAATAAAGTCTGATATTTGGTAGGCTGTGTGGTCACTGTGTGGCCGAGGTGAGGTATCTATTTGTGGTAAAATCCGCATGCTAAGAGAGAAATTCTGTGCTAAGGGAATAATTCGCAGTTATATTGTAAAGATGTATGTATATTCATATGTATGAATCAGTACCACCCACTGCCTTAATGGAATATATCTTCATGAAAAAATACATATCAGCCTGTTATATAAATGGAATATATCTCAATGTGTGTGTGTGTGTGTGTGTGTGTGTGTGTACATATTAGCCTGTTTTATAAAGACTTTAACTTCCAGTAAACATGAACTTGAAGCAGAGTCTGTCTGTGACAGTTCATAAGTGGTAGTTTTGCTGTAGCACAAAGGTTAGTCTGGGTTAAGCAAGTGAACTCTCAAACGCAACAATCATTCACATTGACAAAGCATTTTTTGATCATCTGCTCTGTTCAAACCACTCAGACAAATTATATCTGTGCATTAATTTTAGGACTAGAACAAAGATTCTCCCAATGGAGCCAACAAAGAATAGTTCTTCAGTTAAGTCTCTGGATTTGAGCAGCTTCTGTAAACACACAGAAAGCATGAAAAATGCTAATCAGGAAGGTCAAGAGACAAATCAAATAGCTTGAAATTGATCTAGAAGCAACAGATTGAGCCATCTATATTGCAATTTTTTTGTCTAACTGAATCTCTGCCTTGCAAAAGATGATTAAGATTAAGATGATTCTGATGACTGAAGTGTGGGGGGGGTCCCTAATATTGAATTCTTTTGAATCATGAGGATTTTTCTCTTGCATCCAATAAATGATCTTTTCCCAGATAGAACTTCAGTTGTTTCTTCTCTCTGTACCATCGTCTGCATACATCTTCATGGGGTTTTCCTGCCACTCTGGCAAAGAGGCCAGGCTTTCAGCCACATCACTTTGGACAGGCCAGCCCCAGGCTTCAAAGAAAGGGGCCAGGTTCTTCTTCACAACCTCAGAGAACTTCTTCACCCACAGATTCATCTTGCCTTTATTGTCTTGGGGAAAGCTCGAGAGGGTTTGGTAGTCACCAAAGATCTGGATGAATGGCTCCCACCCAAAGCTCTCCTGAAGCTGGAAAGAGAAAGAAATAGAAGAATCACATATGCAACCTGCAAGTCACCCCCTGAACACATGCATGAAACCACATTGTGGATTTTAGTTATAAGCCATCCTGTTCTGTTGATTTAATCTGTCAGTGAGTCTCTCATCCCTTTTCCTCCAGAACCCTATCCCTGTGACAGGTGCCATTTCTCAAGCTGCCTCAGGACAATGTCAGAGGGATTTTTGTGTTGTTACTCATTTGATTCCTATCAGGGTCTCAGTAAGCAGCAGTTAATTTCAGCATTGTTATTATTACTGTTACTGCTAAGCTTAATGATGAAGATCTGAATCTGCCTGAGGTGAGCTAGACCCTTTTATCTTGTGCAGCTAAACACTGAAGATGGCTAGCAGGGACTCTCCTGCTTCAGGTTTAGAAAGCAAAGATTCCTGGCTCACCATCTATGAATCTGTGACCCTTAGGAATAGCCTTGAGCAATAGTTAAAACATTTCATTCAGCACCATCTGGTTCTTTCATTTTTGCTCAACTGCAATCACAGCCTAGGTCATTAGGAAATGTTTTACACTAACTATAACCAACTGTTATGGAAGGTCCGTGTGGATTTCGGAGCTGCAGAGGCTTGTGTGCGCATGTGTGCTTGACAAATACCTGAAGCATGCGCAGAAGCCACATTAGAACGTGGGGCAGGGAATAGATACTGCAAAGGAAAATAATAAAGGAAGGCTTACTGGAAGCACCAAAGAAGCTGATATTAAAAGCTAAATGGGTGTTTCTTGATCTTTTTAAAAAGGGGGGGAGGCAAAACTGTTTTAAAACAACAACAACAACAACAACAACAAACCCCATCATTAGTAAATGCCAGCAAGATGAACCATGGTGAGCCATTCTGAAGATGAAATGTTTGTAGTTGTAGCAGATGGAGTAACAGGTGAGAACTGGAACTTGAAGGAGGAGGTTTGGTGCTTTACCTGAAGGGGCTAAGAGCTACTGTGGGTTTTAGGTTTGAAGTGTTTTCTGGCAGCATTCTGCAAGATAGGTCCATTTGGGATCCAGTGTAGAGAGAGGGAGACTGCAAAGAAAGTACTGGAGGACTGGAGTGAAAGATGCTGGAGAATTCAATGTTGTTTGTGGTGTTGGGTGTGGAACACTAATAGTGGTGGGAGGCAGCTACCTGGCCAGCAATTCAGTCCCAGACCCCAGAGCAGCAGTCTGTGCCCAGGGGGCTTTAAAGTGAACTTGAATGACAAGGTTTTGACTGACACCATGACTTGATCCTGTAGATTTTCAGACAGATTGCTTAATAAGAAGGAAGCTGGTGTGGTCCAGAAGTTATCTCAGACTCACTGAAATCACAAAGGCAGTGAAAGCCCAGAGACAGAGTGCTTTCATGCCCACAGCATTGAAACTAGGCTCTAGGTTTGTCTTCACTAATTAATTAGATCAACAGCAAGCAGCTCATCTCTGTTACCCTGGAAGTTTGAACATGTAGTATGACTATGTGAATATTTTTTTCAATGTATTTCCCACAGGTGGTGAGGACATAGAAGGGAAGAATTTTGAAATGCTGTAAAATACTGCACATTATTTATTTTACAATGGAGCCTCTTGACTTAATTCATGTTTGATGTTTGCTTAAGAAGATAATATCTTGAATAACTTGTTACCAGGTCACTGTCCCTACAATCTATTTTCATAATACATTGTTGGAGTGGGGTGACACTAATTTCTCCTAAGCTAACAATGTTGGTCAGGAGAAACTATTTGCATTTGGCAAAGTTGAGTTTCACTGCAAAATTTCTGAGTACAGCTATTCAATTGCACTGTATTTCCCATAATGAGCCCATACACTTTTATTTATTTTCACAGTTATGTGGCAGAGAAGAGGAACACATTTAGTTATCTACATATTATCCACATCAGGTTTGCAATTCCTGACCCACAGCAAGATGACACCCTCTGCCTCTCTCCCATATCCCGGGAGGACATGCACTGTGTATGGATCTTGGGGTAACTGGGGAGTCTGGTGGTTCCCACCTCCCTGAATAGCTGTTCGGTACCTGGAGATAAGTCTCTAGAGCTGTCCATACAACCCAGTTACTCAGGGGTGCTCCCTTGGACAGGTGATCTTTGATCCTCTGCTTCCGAAGTTCAGGATTCAGAGAAGGGTGGGCCTGATCCCTGTGGATGTTTAGAACAGTCTCATGCACATAAACGGCCCAGAGATTACACAAAGCTTCAGTGGTGTGCGGTGGGAAATTCCATTTACCCTTCTGCTGGTTGTGGCCCAGCTCATGTATCACCCCCCAAATACCATGTGACCTGATTGTGACCTCATCAATGATGCCTTTTGCTATACTAGTATAGCCCATGATGGGGTATCCAGAATGGAGAAAACCTGAGGAAAATAAGGGGAAATAAGAGATGAAGTGATACATGTAATGACATTTTGTAGACTGCATCTCCACTATCCCAGAAGCCCTAAAATACACCGAGTAAGCTCACTTTGGCTCTGCTCACTACCTAAGCTTATTTACAGCCCATCAGGCTTTCTTCTCTTTTTCTTGGACAGAATTTGACACTCATATGCATTTCACTGTGAAGGGTGGGTGTATGTGGAATGTGATCCATTATTTTCTGTTTTTAGATGGGTGATGCATGCATGTCATGAGGTCTTGTGTCTAGGTGTCCAACACTGAGGGAAAGCAGTAAGGTTTTCCTCCAGTTTAGTCTTAATGTTGAGGAATCATTTTGAAAGTCTGCAGATGCCAATTAGTTTTCTCATTGTTCCCTACACAATCTATTATTTCTCCTGTTTTATTCAGCATTAACAAGTCTCCTTGACTCTGCTGAAAGCTACTGAGTATGCATCTCTTGTCTTTTCTCTTACCCATCTTTGACTCTATTCAATTATCTTCCATGAGGACACGTGAAAAATCTACGGATTTTTGCTTTTCATTCCTACAATCCTGTAACTTTGCATTTTTAAGATTAAATGATGATGGACTATGTTCTCCACTGATCTCTATAAAATTATGTCAGTTCAGTTGAAGCTCAACTCTCAGAGCATTCCTATAGAATACCTACCAAGTGAAATCTGTTTGTCAAGTACAACCCTCTCAGGTCTTTCAAAAGGGAAGGGCCTGGCTGCCAGCTTGGCTACAGCCTGTACCATCTCATTCCAGAGTTGGAGCACCGGGTATGGGTCCTGAAGGACCATGAGGTTTTCTGTAGGGATCGTCAGGATAATATTGTCTGTGGCTAGTTCTCCCCAGGGAGCTTCGCTGTACTTGATAAGATTCTTCCATTCCTCCTGGGTCGTCTCACCTGGAAATAAAGATTACATACCACTTTTTTTTTTCTGGATTTCAATTGTACCCCTTCAACTGTAGACCACACAGAGAGATAACTTGGTAATAAATCTCACTTTGTCTTTCTTTGTGTTCCTTTTAGACCTCCTGGAAGAGGGTGTTCATATTTCTTAGCCCAGTTTCTGTCTTGGGACTCATCTTTCCCCAATCGTTCCACTGCCTTCTCTCAAGCCAAGTCCCTTCTCCCGCTCCAGGTTTCCCTCTGCTTTGTGTCCCATTACGAAACTGGGCCTCCTACTCACCTATCCTGAAGTATGGAGCAGACACAGCCCCAGTGATGGTGACAGACACATCATCCTGATTGTACTTGGTGGGAACAATGATGTAGAGAAGCCCCCCGTAGAGCCAGGAGATGGACTTCTGAGATGAATCTAAGTGGTATGTATACGTCATCACAGGGGGACGGTGGTAAACTTTTGCTTCACTTACGTTGTCCGTATGGCAACCAATGAGGACCTATGATAGTGAGCATAAGTCGTCATGAGAATGACCGAACCACCTCCCCACTGTACGTATATGTATATGTACGTAAGAAGCCTGGCAGAGTTGGCAAGAAGAGAGCCTCAGAATGACAAGTGTCCTGTGTGTAAGTAGAACATTGCTACTACTTATCCATTTTCTCTAGGGCACCCTTTCCTGTTCATAACCACTCTTTGTTCTCTGTAGAGTTTAGGGATTTAAAAAAAAATTAAATAGAACTAGTTCTAAGGTAAATATTGATTCAGAGAGCACACTGCCATTTCCTTCGGGTCTCTACAAGAGAGGACTATGGAAGTGGTTTATGGAACTGAAGCTTGGAAAACATTTGGACAGTATTTCAGATACTCCAAGAAAGAAAACCAGTGAGAGAAGTTTTGACAGTAAATACAAGATGGAGAGGTGAAAGAGGAAGTGCATTTCTAAGCCTCTGTTATGTGCCAAGATTCAGCTTTGCAATGACTACTGTCTTTGTCTATATAAAGGGTGGTGTTTTCTGACCTATGTTCCTGGTGAGGTTGTTGGGAGAATCTAAAATGTTACTGAAGAGAGACAGGAGGATCTCTGTGAGTTTGAGGCTAGCCTGGGCTACACAGTGAGTTCCAGGACAGCTAGGGCTACATAGAGAGACCCTGTCTCAAATAAACAAACAAGTTACTAGAAGAGGGTGTGAAACTGCACCAGACATGTCAAAAGTTCACTTAACAGGGAGCCAAATGCTTTACCTTCAGGTTGGCTTGAGTCGCTTCACTGGAAAGTGTTATTTGTGCAACCCTACCTTCAGGCAAGTAGAGTCCAGTGCTCACCCAGGAATTGCGGTAGTCTGATGAGAGTCATAAGAAAGGTTATAGTCTTTCCCTTCATGATTCCACCTTCACCCAGAGTCCTTACTCCACCAACAGAGCGACAGATCTCCCAGACCATCCTTTAGCCACCCAAGCTGCCTGTGTTCCTAAACTTACCTTCATAAAAGTTCATAGAAAAGAAAGAAGATGGACTTTTAAGAAGAAAGCACCATGTAGCAATGCTGACAATAGCCAGCCCCCTGTTTCTCTAGTCCTGAATTCCCAGGGTCCCCACTCCATTCCTTACCTGTGCTGATTTTAATGGTAATGGGAGATTCCATGGAAGGTAGTAAGGAGGGAGGAGGAAGCAACTGAGATATGTCAACTCCAGATTTGAATAGTTCATAAGCCAGGAAAAGCAGAAAGGCCTGGGAGCTGCCATTTATGATTGGGTGTTCTTCACTCACACTTGGGAAGCCCTTGTTTTGGATGATTTTCAGAGCGTGTTTCTTCACAGAGTCATAGATAGAAATCCTCTGATGTGTCATTTGAAACATGTAGGAACAGTCTTTCAGGAGCTTCCCCAGCCATCCCTCTTGTAATATGTTCTCCTGGCTGTAGATCACGGACTCAAATTGGGCCAGGGCTGTACGGATGTGGTAGTTTATCACTTTAGAATTTGGGACAGGGAAGGAGCCTCGATTGACTACCTGGCTTATGATTCCAAGGCCAAAGCATTTAAGGATGATGTTATTTGGGTATTCAGTCATGCAGTTAGAGTCTGGGTTCCTGCGGCCCCATAACCAGGCCTCTGCACCAATTAGCAAACCTCCACCTTCTGCAACAAATTCCTCTACTTTCTTGGCATCTATATCAGTGAATGAGCAGCAGCAAAAGACACTCAGATCACTGGTCAGAAGTTCGGTTTCAGTCCACTGGAAGCTACTTTGTGGTAGCATAGACTTCAGTGCTTTCATTTCTGAAGCCACCCCAATCCTGCCTGTTTGATGCCCCATCAGCCAGTGCAAAGCATTGAGCACAAATGGCAGCATCGTTTGATTAAGCATCAAATGCGCATGCCCGCCCAACACCACACGACCGCGGCCATAGTGGGCAGCTGCAAGAAAGCAATTGAATGAATTGTCAACTCCCAAGGGAAAGGCCCTCTGCCCATGTACCAGCAGCTGGGAGGGGACTGCCCTTGTCCCAATGTCCATCTCAGACATCCCTTCCAGGAGCTGCTGCTGGTCATACTTGAGCTCATCATTACACCTGGAAAGAGACAGTTCTCAAGTCAGTGAAGAGAAGTGAGTATAGGTAGGGCAGAAGAGGTTGTCCAGGACCTCAGTGCTTTGGGTACAAAACCTTCTGCACACCTTTAATCCCAATATTCAGGAGGCAGAGGCAAGCAGATTTCAGTGAGTTCCAGGCCAGCTTGATCTACAAAGCAAGTTCCAGAAGAGCCAGGGCTGTTACACAGAGAAACCTTGTTTCAAAAAAGAAACAAACAAAAGAGAGTGAACAGAAGAGCGATACTTGCATCTTCAAATCGCAATACTTGCATCTTCAAATCGCAATACTTGCATCTTCAAATTGGTTTTAACTGGACATTTAACAACACAAGATCTTTATCTGTCACACAATGAAGCTTGAAATACACATAGAAACCATCCTAGTGGAATTTCCCAGAGTGAATTGCTACCTATTCTGATAGTTAAGTTGCTTCTTTGAATTATTAACAGTATTAAATAGAGTGTGTCAACAGCCTATCTTTGGGCATGAGTCTCATTGGTAGTGCACTCACCACACATGTGCAAGGCCTTGGTTGCAACCCCAATACTGGAAAAAACAGAAACAACAACAACAACAAAATAAATTTAAGTGGACGAAACTGGAAATTGGAGATGGTTGTGTTGAAGGAGATAAAGCAGGTTTGCAAATATTCTATGTCTCACTTCAAATGCAGAATTTTAAAAATGATGTAAAAGTAGAAGGGAAGCGTTTAGGAGGAAGACCAGTGGGCATGATGAAGCCAAGAGAGGGTACTGAGGTGAGCATGGGGAGTGTCCATGCTATGTATGTGCAATGCTATCACAATGCAAGCAGGCATTTCGTACAGTAAATGTAAGCCAATAACAAAGAAAAATAAAGGAATGGACAGGGCAAGAGGTGGAAGGGGTGGGAGGGGAGGGGGGAGAGGAAAGAAGAGGGAAGGGGTGGGAGGGGAGGGGGAAGAGGAGAGGAGAGGGAAGGGAAGATGAGAGCAAGAGAAGAAGGAAAAAACCAAAATTGATAAAATTGATCACAGCAGGTATGTGTGTATATATGTCACAAAAAAAACCCCAAAACCAAACCAAACAAAAAAAACACAAAACAAAAGGTGGGAGGAAAAATTTGCAACATGTAAACAAGCCAAAGAAGAGGAAGGACACTTAGTAATCAATAAGAAAAAGATAAAGGTTAAGTAGAAAAATTGAAGAGCAGACATTTCAAGAAAGAAGTATGAATTGTTATAAACATATAAAAAGTTCTGCATTAGTAATCAGAAAACACAAGTGAATAACGTTTCCCTATTCCACAGTGACAATATATTAAACAAAAACTTGTAATATTCAGTACTAAGTAATAGTATAGGCTATATTTTACTATGAGTTAACATGGCCTTTTAAAATAGCAGTTTCCTGATATCCAGAATATACAAGGAACTCAAGAAATTAGACATCAAAACGCCCAACAGTCCAATTAAGAAATGGGCTATAGAACTAAACAGAGAATTCTCAGCAGAGGAAACACAAATGGCTGAAAGACATTTAAGGAATTGCTCAACATCCCTAATCATCAGGGAAATGCAAATCAAAACAACTCTGAGATACCACCTTACGCCAGTCAGAATGGCTAAGATCAAAAACACTGAAGACACCTTGTGCTGGAGAGGATGTGGAGCTAGGGGAACTCTCCTCCACTGCTGGTGGGAATGTAAGCTTGTACAGCCACTTTGGAAATCAATATTGTGCTTTCTTAGAAAATTGGGAATCAATCTCCCCCAAGATCCAGCTATATCACTCTTGGGCATATACCCAAGGAATGCTCAATCATACCACAAGGGCACTTGCTCAGCTATGTTCATATCAGCATTATTTGTAATAGCCAGAACCTGGAAAAAACCTAGATGCCCTTCAACCGAAGAATGGATAAATAAACTGTGGTACATATACACAATGGAGTACTACTCAGCAGAGAAAAACAATGACATCATGAGGTTTGCAGGCAAATGGATGGATCTAGAAAAAATCCTCCTGAGTGAGGTAACCCAGACTCAGAAAGACAAACATGGTGTGTACCCACTCATAGGAGAATACTAGCTGTGGAACAAGGATGATTGGACTGCTACTCACAACACCAGGGAGGCTACCTGGAAAACAGGACCCCAAGAAAAACACAGGGATCACCCAATGACAGAGAAATGGATGAGATCTGCATGAACAGTCTGGACATGAGTGGGGGTAATGAGGGGTGAGGGTCGAGGGAAAGAGAACTTGGGGGAGCGGGAGATCCCAACTGGATCAAGAACAGAGAGGGAACATAAGGAATGTCCATGGTAAATGAAGACCACATGAGAATAGGAAGAAGCAAAGTGCTTCTTTAGAATAGACTGCTGGCAATAGTTGAGAAATAGCCTGAATTGACCTACTCTGGTGATAGGATGGCCAAACACCCTAATTGTCGTGCTAGAAACCCCATCGAGTGACTGAGGGAACTGGATGCAGATATCCGTGGTCAGGCCCCGGGTGGAGCTCCGGGAGTCCAACTGGCGAGAAGGAGGAGGGTTTATGTGAGCAAGAGTTGTTGGGACCAGGGATGGATGGAATATAGGGACGAGTGGCCAAAGGAATGGAAACACATGAATTGTGAACCAATGGCTGAGGGGCCCCCAACTGGATCAGGCCTTCTGAATGGGTGAGACAGTTGATTGGCTTGATTTGTTTGGGAGGCATCCAGGCAGTTGGACCGGGTCCTGTGCTCAGTGCATGAATTGGCTGTTTGAAACCTGGGGCTTAGCAGAGACGCTTGGCTCAGCCTGGGAGGAGGGGACTGGCCCTGCTTGGACTGAGTCCACCAGGTTGAACTCAGTCCTGGGGGGGAGGCTTTGCCCTGGAGGAGATGGGAATGGGGGGTGGGCTGGGGGGAAGGGCGGGAGGGGGGAGAACAAGGGAATCCGTGGCTGATATGTAGAACTGAATGGTATTGTAAAATAAAATAAAATAAAATAAAATAGCAGTTTCCAATTTCAAAAGACATTTCATATTTTAATCAGGCTTTTACCTGATTAGACTAGGTGTAAAAACTTGTATGTGGGCCAGGCGGCAGTGGTGCACGCCTTTAATCCCAGCACTTGGGAGGCAGAGCCAGGTGGATCTCTGTGAATTTGAGTCCAGCCTGGTCTACAGAGTGAGAGCCAGGACAGGCACCAAAACTACACAGAGAAACCCTGTCTCAAAACAAAGAAACAACAAACAAACAAACAAACAAAAACTTGTATGCGATGAACTGTAGATACTCATGGGAAAACTTTAACAACAAATATTGATATAACTTAAACCTCTGTTCTTTCATATCATGCTAGTTACTCTCTCTTTTTTTGTTTGTTTTTTGTTTCTCTGTGTATCCCTGGCTTTTCTGAAACTCACTCTGTAGACCAGGCTGGACTTGAACTCAGAGATCTACCTGCCTCTGCCTCCCGAGTGCTGGGATTAAAGGTGTGCACCACCACCACCACCACCACCACCACCACCCAGCACTGTAGTTACTCTTAATGGAATCTGTTTCGAATGAAAAGCATCAAGCAGTTGATCCAATCCTATAGTCAAGGGAAACCCACCATTATCCCGTTTCTATCTAATGAATAATCCTGCTGTATCATGGAAGAAGATGCTACAGGGCTGCCCCCAGGCATCTCACCACACTTTGCCATTTTTAGCTCAGATATTACCCTTTTCTGATAGTACTACTCTGCTTGAGGAGAGAGGTTCCTGAATGTAAAGCTACACAGTTTATTCATGTCACATTTCCTTGCTATCCCTGGAATAGATTGACTTTGTGTTTGATGGACTGACTGACTCATTCATTCATTCATTCATTCACTCATGTTTAATCCCTACTCATAATGCCAGGTCCTGCATGATGTTCTAACAATACAATGGTGAACAAGACAGATATAATTCATTTTTTAAATTTCTCTGTGTGAGGGAATATGTGTGTATGTGCCTGTTTACTTGTGTGTGTGCTCACATCTGTGTGTAGATGAAAATTTAAGTATGTGCATGCCATGGTGACCTGAGTCTGGTGTTTAGAAGTCTTCCTTGATCACTCTCCACTTTATCTATGGATGATGGATCTCTCAATTGAACCCAGAGCTTATCCATTTAGGGAGCCTACATAGCCAGCTTCCTCCAGGAATCCCTTGTCTCTGCCTCCCACATACTGGAATTACTGGATGGTCTCCATGCCAACCTAGCGTTTATATGGGTGCTAGGGATCTCATTCTGGTCCTCACACTTGCTTAGCAAGTACTTTTCCTTCTGGGCCATCTTCCCAGATGTGAACAAACACAATTTATTTCTCATATATTTTGCAGACTTTTTCTGCACTCACCTTCAAATTGTAACCACTCCTTAATAATTACTTATGATGAGGAGACTCAATTGTAAATAAAACGAAATACTCCAACCTCAAGGTATTTAATATCAAGTCCATACTAGAGAAGATAAAATAGCGTTGCTTAAATACTACTGGTAGTTTGTGTGGGAATGGCTGCCATAGACTCATATTTGAATGCTTGGTCACTAAGTAGTGTCACTATTAGGAGATACGGCCTTGTTGGAAGAAGTGTGTCATTGGGGGTGAGCTTTGATGTTTCAGAAGCTCAAGACAGGCCCAGAGTCTCTCTCTCTCTCTTTTCCTGCTGGCTACCAATCTAGATGTAGAACTCTGGGCTCCTTCTCTAGCACCATGTCTGCCCTGCCTGTGTCCCACTATGCTGCCCACCATGATGATAACAGACTAAACCTCTGAACCTCTAACCAGCCCCAATTAAATGTTTTCCTTCGTGAGTTGCTGTGGCCATGGTGTCTTTTCATAGCAAAATAACACTAACTAAAACAACTACTATAGGTGATAATTACATTAGTATTTATAACTATTTTACTCGGTGATAACCAACATATCCACTGTTAGGCTGAAAGCTCCCTTTAAAATAGACTGACTGGGCTGATACTTAACAAGAAAGGGAAATATCACTTACTTGACATAAAGGGTGAGGTTGGGTATCCTTTTAGAGACCTTGAACAAGTCTCTATTCCCACAGACATCTGTGAAATATACTCCAGCCACACTTGTCACCTGGTTCCCAGGAAAAATGGACAGCACTTTATCATGTCCATTTTGATCAGCCCAGTACCAGGCCTGGCCTCCAATGAGCAAGCCCCCACCATGCTTCACAAACTGGACCAGCTTCTCAGTCAAGTTGTCATTGTAGGCATCTGTGCAATAAACACCCAGAGTCTCTCCAGGTTCAGACTGAACCAGTGCCTCTATGCCAGAGTCACCTAGGATGTTTATAAGAGATGCCAAGGAGGGATGCACTACAATGGGAGCCCCTGGGGAGGGGCAGAGCCAGCTCACTGCATTGAGAAGAAATGGGGTAAAGCCAGTATGCAACAAGTAGCTCTCATGGGATATGACAACCAGGCGGCCTTGGCCATAGGAAGACGCAGCAATGAGCACCTGATCCTTGTCATTCACCATCACTGGGAAGGCGGCCTCCCCAGTAAGAAGGAGTTCACTGGGAATAAATTCTTTAGGAAGATCCCAGCTGGTTACTCCATTCATGAGGGTCTCAAAAGCAGCATCAGGAGTTGTTGCCATGGTTCTTCCAGCTGTTGCAGAGGACACAGAGACTCAGGATAATGAATGAATGAACAGGCACTAAATGAATGAAAGCAATAAATGTTCTTTTACAGTGTCTTGCACAAGAAAGCCTGTACTCAAGCTTAAGAAGAAATTAGAGTACTTACCCCTCCTTTCATTTCCTCTGAGGAGCTTCACCCTTAGGATGTATTTTCATCACTCAGTTATTTCTTGCTATATCTTTCCTCACTTCCACCCAGATGCTCCCCATGGCTCTCTTCCATTGTCTTAGCTCACCTGTCTTCTATCTCCATGCTACCCACCAGACCCTGTAATTACTTTTCATTTATAAGATCCCCATGGCTTACCCCAGCCCAGAATTCTTCAATGCACACAAATCCTTTATTTCGCTAAGCAGATTATAGTTATCAGCTCCAATTCTTATTTGTGAGGAACTGAGCTCATATTTACTTTGTCAGAAGAGCAAACATTTGAACTTATTTCTTTCCATGTAAGGAAGATGCTATCAACCTTGAGAGGGTTGATGTAAAGGTTGATTTGTTTGGAGACGGGCAATGCATCTGTTAAAGGCCGACTCCTGGATGTTTATCATTCTCCCCAGTTGTTCAGAAGGATGGGGAGCAGTACATTTTTAGAATCACATTTGCCCTCTTCCTTTCTCCATCCAACACCCCACCATCAGACTCTGCAATGTATCAGTTCCACCTCTTTCCACTACTGGTGCCTCTAGCCTGTTCCAGGATCTTAAGATTTCAGGCTTGGACTGCACAAGTTCTCACATGAGCTCTCCTGGTGAGGAGCCCTCACTGGTGGTTAGTTTTTACTGTCGAGTTGGCACAGCCTACACTCACCTGAAAAAGAAATCAGGAATTATTCAGATTGAGTTGGCCTGTGAGCATGTCTTGGGGTGGTTGTCTTGATTGTGAATTGATTGTCGTGATTGTTAATTGAGGTGGAAAGAACCAAGGAGGCACCACTACCTGTGTTGGGTCCTGGACTGTGTAAGAATAAATGAAGCTAGCTGGGCCCTCAGCAAGCAAGTGGTAGACATGATGTATTCATTTCTCTATATTCATGACTAGGGACACGGTATGACATCTTTAAGTTCCTACCCCTGTGGATCCTCTGGAATTATGGACTGTAACCTGAAATTGTGAATAAAATAAATCCTTCCACCTCTAAGTGACTATTTGTCAGGGTCTTTGATAGCCCAAGAGAAATGCAACCAGAGAAGGCGCCTCACTCCTGGGAAAATCGGAACCCTCCTTTTAGCCTGGAAATGGAAGTCTGGGATCTGCCTTGCCATGACATTTCAGCTTTATATTTCATTCTTTTCTCAATAAAGACTCTATTTAAAAAAACAAGAAACAAAAATGTGACTCTGACTTGCGATTTTTAGTCTGCAACAGTTCATTTCCTGCAAACTGCCCTTTTTCTTCTCCCTGTTTTTGCTGATTTCCAATACTCATTTACTAAAAGAAGCCAGGTGACAAAGTTTCTGCCTTCATTCTGAGCACAGACATTTGTTCATAGAAAGCACAGGGTACAGGATCTTTAGATACAAAGTGTGGCTCTGGTTCCTTTTGAAGTCAAATTGTGAACAGGTATTGTTATAGGAATAACATGCCTTCCCAGTGAGAGATCACTCCACGCACTTAGAGATGAAGGGAAACTCTTTGCTAAAGTGCCTAACTGGCTGGGGCTAAGGCCCAAATAGTAGTTAGGTTTGAACAGAAGGTATATACACTGTAGGCTTATGTATTCCCCAAACATTGTCATCTTTAAATCTTGTCTCGGCCTCAGGACTTTGAATACTTTGAACAGTTTACACAGAGACAGGAGACTGCAAGTCTGGCTGTTTAGACAGATAGGAGGTTTACACAGCAAAGCTGCTGCCAGAGTTATTTCTTAACTATACCTGTGTTGCTCTTTCTAAGAGTTGTTATCCAGGATCTTGCTCAACTGGCAGAATTATGTCTTTCCTGATAAGAGCGTAGGGGACTTAATGGCAGACTAGACTTAATGATGGTTGTGACTCTGTGCTGCCCCTCTTGAGCTGCCCTTAGAGGTATGACTTTGGGGATCGGCAAAATGGCTGGTTGCAAGTCATGGCTACTTCTTTGTTATGGGCATGGAGCCTAGTGGTAGTTGAATAAACATGTGCATCCTAGCATCCTATATTTTGCTTATCTCTAACAGGCCTGGTTAACAGATTATTCATATTTGGGGTATTTTGGAGGTAGTGCTCCTTAACCTAAATTCCCCTTATGTGACCTAATGTCTCCTAAATAAATCTATTAGTAAATCCTTTATAACTGTGCTTCTCAACCTGTGGGTCTCAAACCTTTGTCAAAACCCCATCTCTAAAAATATTTGAATTATGATTCATAACAGGAGCAAAATCACAGTTACAAAGTAGTAATGATATAATTTTACAGTTGGTGGTCCCCACAACATGAAGGACTCTATTAAAGGGTCACCATATTAAGAAGGTTGAGAACCATTGCTGTAGTACATGCTTTTTACTATTTTGAGTTGCTTTGCTATCCGTACAGCGCTGAGAGGCTTCCCTAGTTGACTGCACAGTCTAAGTGCATGGCACCTTTCTAGCTATCAAGGTTGTTGAAGAGTGAGTGAGAGGAGAGCTTTGTTCTTTTGAGAAGCAAGAAGACTAGGCAAGACGCTTCAATTTCGGCACTAGCTCAGCCTGTCAGCTCTAGTTGGTGACTGGTTTTCAGATAGTTAAAAGACCTGCTTACCCCATGCAAGTTTCAGAAAGAACAGGTGTAAGCACACTACCCTCTGTGTACTCTTTGTGTAGCTGCAGATTAGCCAATACTCTGGGATGAGCACATGGATTATTTTGTCTTTTATTGAGGTAGCCAGAAACATAGGCAAAGAAACATTTACTTGGACAAAGAAATGGATAATTTCTTTCTTTTTAAAAATAATATATTTATTTTTCTCTTATGTGCATTGGTGTTTTGCCTGCATGTATGTCTGTGTGAGAGTGTTAGATCTTGAAATTACAGACAATTGGGAACTGCCATTTGGGTGCTGGAAATTGAACCCAGGGCCTCTGAAGGGCAGTCAGTGCTCTTAACTGCTGAACCACCTCTCCAGCCCATAAATGGATAGTTTCAATCAACAAATTTTAGAAGGAGTACTCATCACACTCAGCATCATTTCAGAAGTAAAGCTAAGTATTCAGAGAGCTTTAAAAACTCCTCTACTGGTTTTGCTCAAAAGTGGAAGGATGGTGTTTGGCTTCTCAAGTTGTAGGAGATCTTATCAGAAACTCTAGGTGTGGTAGAACCAGTCCAGAACTGGGAGACAGAAACATACTGTCACCCACCTTAATGATAGGGGACAGGAGGCCATGCACAGGGTAGATGTTCTATGGAATCTGCTAGCTTCAGCATCTGTAAGTGAGGGATGAGGAGCAGGTAGCTTGGATGAAAGGACATGGGTAGAGATTTGTGTTAAGGACATAGAACAAATCCCTATTCAAAATTTAGTCAGCAGGATGGGCAAGATGGCTCAGTGAGTTAAGGTGCTTACCATTAAGCCTGACAACCTGTGTGTGGTACCCAGAACCCACATGGTGGAAAGAGAGAACTGACTCCCAGGAGCTGTCTTCTGACTTCCATATTGGCACTACATTCTCTCTCTCTCTCTCTCTCTCTCTCTCTCTCTCTCTCTCTCTCTCTCTCTCTCTCTCTCTCTCCTCTCTCTTTCCTTTTTATTTTTTTATAAAAGCTAGCTCTCTAACCCAGGCTGGCCTCAACTCTCTAACTGATGATAGCCTTCAACTTGTGATCCCCCGCCTTCACTTCCTGAGACCTAACATTACAGACGTGTACCACTACACCTAATTTTTGCAGTGCTGAAGATCAAACTGGGAGATTCACACATGCTAGCCACACATTTTACCAACTGAGCCCAAACCCAACACTTACACCTTTCACTAATATGTGGGCCCAAGACCACACCATCTTTCTGTGTGCTATGGTTTGATTATGTATTTCCCCCCTCAGAACTTAGGTTGAAATTGATTACTAATGTAATACTATTGAGAAGTGGTGGGCCCTTAATAGATGATTGGGTCTTCAAGAGGGATTTATGCCTTTTTCTAGGAACCCAGTTCATTCTTGCAGGAATGAAAGATTCTCTCTAGGATTGGGATGACCCCCGAGATGATGGGTTTGCATAAAGTGAGGCTTCTCCTCATACTTTTCTCCCACATGGGCTAGTGTGTACTACCCTCTTTCTGATATGAGGTAAAATCACAAGACCCTTACCAGTGTGGCTGCTAGATCTTGGGCTCTGCAGCCTCTAGATCCATGAACCTAACTTAGCTTATTTTCTTTATAAACCACACCTTTTAGGGTATTTTTTAGATAGCAACAGAGAACATAATAAACCATGGTGTAATCACAAGCCCAAGGCACAGTTCTCAACTCTAAAATCCAAAGAAAGGATGTTGGTAACATCCCCTTCCTTCCATGCCTTAACAGCAGACTTAATATTTTTTTGCAACAGCCACATCACTCACCTGGATGTCTTCTGACTGTAGCTCAGGTCTTCCGAGGAGAAGAGGCGTCTGTGTGGACTTAGGGTGAACAATCTGAAGATTATGTACCTAAGAAAGGAGGTATGATCACTTTTTAGTAGTGTCCTTCTTCCTGTTTCCTCTTGGAAGGGTGGTGCTTGGCTTTGAGACTTTTCTGAACCTCCAAGGACACTGAGTCTGTGCTTTTTGTGAATCTGTAAGTCATTTCTTGAGGGTCTATCTCCAGAAGCCTTGCTGAAGTGACCTGAGCTCAGAGATTTTCAGCCTCTTCTGTTGCAACAGTAGCTCTATCTCCAGGAATCAGCTTCCTCTTCTTTAAGCTAGCCTTTTCCTGTGGTAAGCAAGGGGATCTCTCAAAACTTTCCTCATATGCAGGAGCAAACCAGGAGTGTTAGCTTTAAATATCAACTTGACACAACCTTGAATCATCCAGGGAGAGAGCCTCAATAAAGAATCATCTACATTGGGTTGGTCTGTGTCATGTCTATGGAGAATTGTCTTAATGGAGCTAATTGATATTGGAATATCCAGGCCACTGTGTGTAGTACCATTCCTTAGGCAGTACATCCTGAACTGTTAAAGAATGGAGAAAATGAATGGAGTACAAGCAAGCAAGTGAGCAAGCATTCGTGTGTTCTCTCTCTGCTCTTGACTGTAGATGCGATTAGCTGTTCCAAGCTCCTGTTACCTTGGCTTTCTCACTGGACTGTAACCTGAATCAATGAGCAAAATAAAACCTTATGGCTCATTGCTAAATAAATTAGGAGAATGGGTAAATATTATAGACTGTGATGACTGAGTGAGGCAAAGGCTTTAAAAATATGAAAGAAAGCAGCGAGATCTCTATGGTCAAATCCCATTGAAGAATTTCCTCCAAAGACCCATTCCTTTTCTTTGATCTTTAATTAGGAAACTGAAATATCACTACTAGCCAGATGGGACCAAATGGGGAATTGTGAGTTGGGTGATTGTCACTGAGATGAGAGGCACAAAACAATATATATATAGTATAGGTCATGGGCAGCTTAGCTGTGACTCCTCTAAGATTCCCAGGATTAGTACTGATTCATCCATGAAAACTGACTTACCAAAAGTCAATAGGTTAAATGTCCATTCACTAGAATCTACCCACCAATCCATTGATCTATATGCCTACTGCCTAATTTGTTGAATTAATTTGTTATTTTAGTTTTTTTTTGCTATTGAACAACACTCAGTGTTTTGTACCAAATGAAGGACATATTTTAATGAATTATGAAAATATATGTCTAATTTAAATTTGGGCTAGTTTTTATTTTAATTATTTTATTTTATTTTTTTCTTTTTCATGTGTGGGGTACATATTCATGTGAGTATGCCTGTTTGCATATGTTTTGTAGGGTGCACATGGACAGGTGTGTGTGTATGTCAAGGTCAGAGGTTGAATTTGGGAATCTTCCTCAACTGATTTTTCACCATATGCATTATATTGCAGGGTCTCTTGTAGCATGAGTCTTAAAAGTTCTTATTAATAAAATCAAACCTGAACTGGGTATTGGGGTGAACACTAGAAGGTCAGAGAGTCAGATCAAGCCACAGCTTCCTCACCTTGCCGGATCCTCAGCTGCTCTTGCTTCCTCAGACTGGAGGCCTCTGAGTCCTCATCCAGAATGGGTCTCAGCTGAACTGCTGCTAGAAGCCTGAATGCTTAACCAGGCCAAATGCTTAACCAGACCAAAATGCTTCTCCAGGCCAAATGCTTCTCCAGGCCAAATGCTTCTAGTTTTTGGTCCTCATGCTTTATATATCTTTCTGCTTTCTACCACCATTCCCTGGGATTAAAGGTGTGGGTCACCATGCCTGGCCGTTTCCAATGTGGCCTTGAACTCACAGAGATCCAGAGGGATTTCTGTCTCTGGAATGCTAGGATTAAAGGCGTATGCTACCACTGCCTATCCTCATGTTTAATATTGTGGCTGTTCTGTCTCTGACCCCAGATAAGTTTATTAGCGTACACAATATTTTGGGGAACACAATACCCCCACAGTCTCTCAATGAACTACTCTGGCTAGCTTAGTTTGGAGATTGTCTGTGCCTTATGAGGCACTATAGGGGCTTCCATGCCCACCCAGCATTGACATAGGATCTGCAGGTACCTTAGGAAGCATTATAAGGGCTTCCATGTCCACCCAGCATTGACATGGGATCTGCAGGTGCCTTAGGAAGCATTATAGGGGCTGCGATGCCCACCCAGCATTGACATGGGATCTGCAGGGTCTCACACTTGGATGGCAAACATATGAACTGCTGGGCCATCTCTCCAGTCCATATTTTATAATTCATAACCACAACTAGAAGATTATTCAATGGTTCTTTCTACCAAAGACTTCTTACTGTGTAGCTCAAGGGAAACAGAACATAGAATAAGCCCTATTGGGCAAATGATAGGTGAAGAGGAAAATGTGCATTTAAAAGTTAATATTTAAGAAGAAAAAAACCGATGGAAACTAGATTAAGCTAGACACTATCTAAAGCACTTACAAGATGATGGTGTGATCTCAGTGCTCCCACAAAGCAGAAAATGTGGCATGAAACTGAGAGGAGACAGATTATAGAGAAAGTAGAAACAAACAAGCACCACATTAGTTATTTGAAGTAACAAATATTTGCAAAGAAAAAAGGAGGAGTGAGAAAAGCAAAAATAACTACTATTAAAATTGAAAAAGGAACAACGGGAAGTGGTACAGTGATGGCAAAATAGCATGGAGATGCCGAGAGACATCTCAAACCCATACGTTTGGAAATTAAGACAAAAATAAATGGGTTGTTGAACACATAGCTTCCCAAACTGAACTGAAAATGTTAACTGATATAAAAATAAAATTTATTGTAAAGAAAATTCCAGACCGTGTCTTGTGAGCTATTTGAAAAGTTCAAAGAGCAGATCATTTTACAAGTTATGAAACATTCTCAATAAAATAAAGTAAGGAACACTGCATAACTTATTTTATGAAGAAGGATATAAGTTTGATGTCAAAACACTGTAATTCCAGGCAGGTCTAACCTGTAAATTTAGATGAAAGAGCCCAAAGAACAACATTGCAACTGTAAACAATAATTTATATAGATCATAATATGCATGCCTAATTAGGTTAACACTAATTGAGACTGAATATTAGTTTAACATCAGCAAACAAATCACTACATCCACAAATTTAATAGACGAAAAAAACTACATGATGATTTAGGTGTTGAACAAATATTTTTTGTGAAATCAAAGGTTTTTCATAAAAATCTCTTAGAAAATAAATGCAAACTTTTCAAATCTGATAATAGGTATGTGTATAATCTTAGTTAAACAGAATAGTTAAGTTGTAAAAAGGCCAAAGATTTCCTTTTGAGATCAGGAATTAAAAGTATGCTTTATTTTTAACTGACACACAATAATTATATCCATTTTGGGAATGCATAATGACATTTCTTTCTTTAAAAAAAGGTTTCATATTTATATATGTGTATGTCTGTGTGAGACTATGCACATGCATTTGTGGGTGACTGTGGAGGCCAGAAGAGGCTGTTAGATTCTCTGGAGCGAGGGCTACAGGTCGTTGTTAATGATCCAATACAGATGCTGAGAATTGAACTCTGCTCCTACACCGAATTCTGGTTAATATACCCTGTGAGACTCCATTGGAGAAAACTGATTTTTTTCCCCTTGGCCAGTGGGTATCAGATTCAGACAGCTTCTTGATTAGGGATGAGAGCCTGTGTGCACTTCCCCTTCTCAGCGCTGGGACCCCATCTGGCTCGAACCTGTGCAGGCCCTGGGTGTATTGGCACAGTCTCTGTGAGTTTATAAGAACCTCTGCATCATCTATGAGAGAAAGTATCAATATGTAAAAGTAGAGATATAAGAGGAAAACTAGGTTTGTTTTTTTTTTTTTTTTTTTTGGTTTTTCGAGACAGGGTTTCTCTGTGTAGCTTTGCGCCTTTCCCGGAGCTCACTTGGTAGCCCAGGCTGGCCTCAAACTCACAGAGATCCACCTGCCTCTGCCTCCCGAGTGCTGGGATTAAAGGCGTGCGCCACCAACGCCCGGCGAAAACTAGTTTTTAAACACTCAACTCTCTCTATGTATTGATCTATGGCCTGAAGAAATCATTTAGGATCAAAATTCAGAAGGGCTTACTGTTGCTATCCTTATTTGCTTTAGTAGAAGCCCATGAGGAATGTTGAACGGGGCCTCAGAGATAGGCATTGTTGAGAATTTTTAAAGAAAACTAAAGTATAATAAATACTGGGATTTATTATAAAGATGATACAATAAGATATCATGACAGAGAAATAAAGAGATAAACAGCAGAGAGGAAGACAGGCTCCAAAGACATCCTCATATTCACAGACACTTAAGCATGAAAATGAGTGAGAAAGAGTTGACTTGTCAATGAGCTCAACCCAAACTCAAAACTACTATTATATTCTTAGTTCACAAGACCACAAAACTCATGGAAAAATGCAAGGTTTAAAGAATATCATAAAACTCTTAGAAGATAATATGAGATTTTCTTTTTTTTAAAAAAAAAGACATTTGAAGGAGCCATCTCCGTGGGACCGAACCAGAACGGATCTGAACACTCTGTCTGGGGCCAACCCAGGATCCAGCTGCTGATCCTGCGAAACCCAACAACTTAGAGGTGTTGGTGAGACTACCCCGCTCAGCTGAAATCCATCCGGGAGAGGATTCAGAATCCTACAGTTTGAAGTCTGAGGAAACAAGATCAGCTGAGGAGTCGATGAATGAGCAAAATGTGACCCGAGAACACAGAAGAAGGCACCACCCAACCACAGAACCAAATCACCAGAATCGTAAGTATACACTTCACCGACTGAGAACAGGTAAGCTCTCATCTCCAGACTGACAGATCAGGTCTCTAGCCCCTAGGTCCTACACATCAGAGTCCCAGAGACCAGACAGCTACCTTTCCCTGCTCCCCCACCAAACCCCCTCCAAAAAATCAAAAAAACAAAAAAACTAACCCCTGCGAACCTAACAACCACTGAAACCATAAACACACCCTGCACCAACTGGGAACAACTGCTCCCAGAGACAGAACCCACTAACCCTGATCTGACTAAGCTGCTCCCGAAGAAACAGAGCCCAACAGCACCGATTTAACCAAGAACTTCTAGTGAACCAAGACTAAAAATTAGAACAAGAGAAGCACCTTCAGACACAGACACCACCTGCACTGAGCAGAGAAAGAGATGAGTAGACGCCAGCGGAAAAATACAGGCAACAACATAAAGACCTATATGACAACATCAGAACCAACTGACCCTACAATTGCAAGTCCTGAACATACCAAAGCAGAAGAAACAAAAGAAATCAATCCTAAAAATGACTTTAAGAAGATGATAGAGGCCCTTAAAGAAGAAATAAAAAATATCCTTAAAGAGGAAATAAAAATTTCCTTAAAGAGGAAATGAAAATCTCCATTAAAGATGAAATAAAAAATTCCCTTAAAGAGGAAATGAAAAACTCCATTAAAGAGGAAATAAAAAATTCTCTTAAAGAGGAAATGAAAAACTCCCTTAAAGAGGAAATAAAAAATTCCCTTAAAGAAATGGAAGAAAAAACAAACAAAAAATTGGAAGAAATCAAAGAAAGCCAAGAAAAAAAATTAAACAGATGAAAGAAACATTCCAAGATCTGAAAAATGAAATTGAGACAACAAAGAAAACACAAGCTGAGGGAATGCTGGAAATAGGTATCCTAACTAAACGAACAGGAACTACAGAAATAAGCATAACCAACCGAATACAAGAGATGGAACAGAGAATCTCTGACACTGAAGACTCAATAGAGAAAATAGATTCGTCAGTCAAAGAAAACACCAAAGACAAAAAAGTCGTAACACAAAACGTCCAAGAAATCTGGGACACCATGAAAAGACCAAACCTAAGAATAATAGGGATAGAAGAAGGAGAAGAATACCAACTCAAAGGCACAGAAAATATATTCAACAAAATCATAGAAGAAAACTTTCCTAACCTAAAGAAAGAAATACCTATGAAGATACAAGAAGTTTACAGAACACCAAATAGGCTGGATCCAAAAAAAAAAGTCCCCTTGCCACATAATAATCAAAACACTAAACATACAAAACAAAGAAAAAATATTAAGAGCTGCAAAGGAAAAAGACCAAGTAACATATAAAGGCAAACCCATCAGAATAACACCAGACTTCTCAATAGAGACTATGAAAGCTAGAAGGTCCTGGACAAATGTTATACAGACACTAAGAGACCACGGATGCCAACCCAGACTATTATATCCAGCAAAACTCTCAATCACCGTAGGCGGAGTAAACAAAATATTCCATGATAAAACCAGATTTAATCAATACCTATCCACAAACCCAGCCCTACAGAAAGCACTAGAAGGAAAAATCCAACCCAAAGAAGCTAAACACACCCATGAAAACCTCAGGCAATAGATAAACCCACAACACGACCACAAAAAATAATGGGAAATAACAAGCACTGGTCATTAATATCCATCAATATCAATGGTCTCAACTCACCTATAAAAAGACACAGACTAACAGAATGGATAAGAAAACAGGATCCATCCATCTGCTGCATACAAGAAACACACCTTAACTTCAAAGACAGACACTACCTCAGAGTAAAGGGCTGGGAAAAGGCTTTCCAAGCAAATGGACCTAAGAAACAAGCTGGTGTAGCTATCCTAATATCTAATAAAATAGACTTCAAACTAAAATCAATCAAAAGAGATCAGGATGGACATTACATATTTATCACAGGAAAAATCCACCAAGATGAAGTCTCAATTCTGAACATTTATGCCCCAAATACAAAGGCACCCACATTCATAAAAGAAACATTACTAAAGCTTAAAACGCACATCAAACCCCACACATTAGTAGTGGGAGATTTCAACACACCACTCTCACCAAAAGACAGATCTACCAGACTGAAACTTAACAAAGAAATAAAGGACCTAACAGATGTTATGACTCAAATTGACTTAATAGATATCTACAGAACATTCCACCCTAACACAAAAGAATATACCTTCTTCTCAGCACCCCATGGAACCTTCTTAAAAATTGACCACATGCTTGGTCACAAAACAAATCTCAACAGATACAAAAAAATTGGAATAACCTCCTGTATCTTATCAGACCACCATGCCTTAAAGTTAAACTTCAACAACAACAAAAATTATAGAAAGCCTACAATCTCATAGAAACTGAATAATACCCACCTGAAACATCAATGGGTCAAGGAAGAAATAAAGAAAGAAATTAAAGATTTCCTAGAATTCAATGAAAATGAAAGTACAACATACCCAAACCTATGGGACACTATGAAAGCAGTGCTAAGAGGAAAATTCATAGCTCTAAATGCACACATAAAGAAGATGGAGCAATCCCATACCAATGAATTAACAGCACAACTGAAAGCTCTAGAACAAAATGAAACAAACTCACCCAGGAGAAACAGACGCCAGGAAATACTCAAATTGAGGGCTGAAATCAATGAAATAGAAAACAAGAGAACAATACAAAAAAAATCAATGAAACAAAGAGTTGGTTCTTTGAAAAAATCAACAAGATAGACAAACCCCTAGCCAAATTAACCAAAAGGCAAAGAGAGAACACCCAAATTAACAAAATCAGAAATGAAAAGGGAGACATAACAACAGACAATGAGGAAATCCAGAGAATCATCAGATCATACTTCAAAAACCTGTACTCCACAAAAATGGAAAATCTGGAAGAAATGGACAATTTTCTGGATAAATACCACATACCAAAATTAAATCATGACAAGATAAACGATTTAAATAGACCAATAACCCCTAAAGAAATAGAAACAGTCATCAAAAGTCTCCCAACCAAAAAAAAAGCCCAGGACCAGATGGTTTCAGTGCAGAATTCTACCAGACTTTCAAAAAAGAACTAATACCAATACTCTTCAAATTGTTCCACACAATAGAAACAGAAGGAACACTACCAAACTCTTTTTATGAAGCTACAATTACCCTGATACCCAAACCACAAAAAGATGCAACAAAGAAAGAGAACTACAGACCAATCTCCCTCATGAATATTGATGCAAAAATACTCAACAAAATATTGGCAAACCGAATCCAAGAATACATCAAAAAAATTATCCATCATGACCAAGTAGGATTCATCCCAGGGATGCAAGGATGGTTCAACATACGAAAATCTGTCAATGTAATCCACCATATAAACAAACTGAAAGAAAAAAACCACATGATCATCTCATTAGATGCTGAAAAAGCCTTTGACAAAATCTAACACCCCTTCATGATAAAGGTCTTAGAGAGATCAGGAATACAAGGAACAATCCTAAACATAATAAAGGCAATTTACAGCAAGCCAACAGCCAACATCAAATTAAATGGAGAGAAACTCAAAGCGATACCACTAAAATCAGGAACAAGACAAGGCTGTCCACTCTCCCCATATTTATTCAATATAGTACTAGAAGTTCTAGCTAGAGCAATAAGACAACAAAAGGAGATCAAAAGGATACAAATTTGAAAGGAAGAAGTCAAACTTTCACTATTTGCAGATGATATGATAGTATACATAAGTGACCCCAAAAATTCAACCAGGGAACTCCTACAGCTGATAAACTCCTTCAGTAAAGTGGCAGGATACAAGATCAACTCAAAAAAATCAGTAGTCCTCCTATACACAAATGATAAAAGGGCTGAGAAAGAAGTCAGAGAAACATCACTCTTTACAATAGCCACAAATAATATAAAATACCGTGGGATAACACTAACTAAACAAGTGAAGGACCTTTTTGATAAGAACTTTAAATTTCTAAAGAAAGAAATTGAAGAGGATATCAGGAAATGGAAGGCTATCCCATGCTCATGGATAGGTAGGATTAACATAGTAAAAATGGCAATCTTACCAAAAGCAATCTGCAGATTCAATGCAATCCCCATCAAAATCCCAACACAATTCTTCACAGACTTGGAACGAAAAATACTCAACTTCATATGGAAAAACAAAAGACCCAGGATAGCTAAAAGAATCCTATATGATAAGGCAACCTCTGGAGGCATCACCATCCCTGACCTCAAGCTCTACTATAGAGTTATAGTAATAAAAACAGCTTGGTACTGGTATAAAAACCGACATACTGACCAATGGAATCAAATTGAAGACCCTGACATTAATCCATGCACATACAAACACCTGATTTTTGACAAAGAAGCCAAAACTATACAATGGAAAAAAGAAAGTATCTTCAACAAATGGTGCTGGCATAACTGGATGTCAATATGTAAAAGATTACAAATAGATCCATATCTGTCACCATGCACAAAACTCAAATCCAAGTGGATCAAAGACCTCAACATAAATCCAGTTACACTAAACTTAATAGAAGAGAAAGTAGGAAGTACTCTTGAAAGCATTGGCACAGGAGACCGCTTCCTAAGTAAAACACCAACAGCACAGACACTGAGCACAACAATTAATAAATGGGACCTCTTGAAATTGAGAAACTTTTGCAGGACAAAAGACACGGTCAATAAGACAAAAAGACAGCCTACAGAATGGGAAAAGATCTTCACCAACCCCACATCAGACAGAGGATTGATCTCCACAGTATATAAAGAACTCAAGAAACTAGACATCAAAATACTGAACAATCCAATTAAAAAATGGTCTAAAGAGCTAAACAGAGAATTCACAAAACAAGAATCACAAATGGCTGAACGACATTTAAAGAAATGCTCAACATCCTTAATCATCAGAGAAATGCAAATGAAAATGAGTCTGAGATACCACCTTATACCTGTCAGAATGGCTATGATCAAAAACA
>CABHPR010122981.1:0-26568 GCA_902168415.1 Peromyscus melanophrys
GTGAGACCTTGTCTTATCTGCCCTTCCCCAAACCAGAAAAGGGGTGATTGTAGCCAAAGCAAAAGCTTTCAAGAGAAATCAACCTCACCAATGCCAGGACCCTGAACTTCCAGCCTCCAGAACCTCAACAAGATGGATGTCTGCTGGGAGACACTTATTTAGGGCATTTGGCCATGGCAGCTCTAGGGGGCTAATCCAGCCTCTCAGAACATTGCCTCCTGTCACAGCCTAGCCCAACAGGAGTCACAACCTTCCTGGCAAAGGCAGCCTGTATCCAGCTCATTCCCCAACTTCCCTTTATGGTTTCTCTGCTCAGTTGTGTATGAACAATAAAGTTGAATTTTTAAAAAATAAATGCCAATTTTAGTCTCTTTTAACTTTGGACCCCCCCTTCGGTGGTCACCTTTCACTTGTGCATTGTGTTGAAGAAACTTGACTTGTCCTTTTTTTTTTTTCTCTCTTTTTTTTTCCCTTCACAGCAGGAAGTGATTTGGTTGGAGATTTCAGATCTGAACCTGACCAAGTCGGTGTACCCAAATGCCAGTGCGTAGGTAACGAGGAGGACTGGCCTCTTTGTTTGAATACTCACTTTTGCGAGTCCTAAAATCCACATAGGAATGTTAGACACTCAGAATAGCCAAAACAATCTCAAAAAAGAGCTAAGTTGGAAGACTCCTAGTTCCTAATTTGAAGGGGGTGGTGCTGCTTGTTTGAAATCCTAGAAGGGATTTCAAGGGATTTTAAGACACTGCTGTAAGAGCTGAAAAGGAGAACTTACCACACCATCATGTAGTACTAATGTAAGCACCGACATAAATATCAACGAGAGAGATTCCAGGGTCTGGAAACAAAGCAATACAGTACTAGGACAACAGAACAGCCTCATGTTGAAAAAAAAATCAATTTGGGCCGGGTGGCACATACCTTTAATCCCAGCGCTTGGGAGGCAGAGCCAGGCATATCTCTGTGAGTTCGAGGCCAGCCTGGTCTACAGAGCAAGATCCAGGACACCAAAACTATACAGAGAAACCCTGTCTCAAAAATCCAAAAAAAAAAAAAAATCAATTTGGATCTCTATCTCATTTTATGTAAGAAGTTGACTCGAAATGGATCATACACTTGAAGGTCAGAACTAAAATATAAAGTTTCTAGAAGAAGACATAGGAGTAAATATAAATATTTGTGACTTGGAACGAGGTAATGGTGTTTTGATCTAACACTAAACATGCAAGGAGTAATTAAAAAATAAACAGGACTTCTTCCAAACTAAGCAGGTGTGTGCATCGTCAACAGAGTGACGTCATCAACACAGTTAAGAAGGAGACCCGTAGAATCGGAGAAATGGTTGAAAGTGAGCTATCTGATAATATATTAGTACCCAGAATATAAAACCAAACCAAACCAAACCCAAACAAACAAACAAACAAACAAACAAACACCTTTGGCAGCTCAGTCTTGGAGAGATGACTCAGTAGTTATGAGCACTTGTTGCTCTTCCAAAATACATGAGTGTGATTCCAAGCACCCATGTGGCAGCTCACAATTATCAGTGACTTAGCTGGGTGGCATTGGCGCACACCTTTAATCCCAGCATGTGGGAGGCAGAGGCAGGCAGATCTCTGAATTTGAGGCCAGCCTGGTCTATAGAACAAGGGAAACACAGAGAAACCCTGTCTTGAAAAACCAAACCAACCAACCAACCAACCAAGCAACCAACCAACCAACCAACCAAACAAACAAACAAAAAGGAACTATGAGTAGCTCCAGTTTCAGGGGATCCACCATCCTCTGCTGGCCTCTGAAGGTACCTGCCCACACAAGCATGTAGACACATAGACATAAAATAAATAAAATAAAATAAAATAAACCCTTAAAAAAAACTCCTACAAGTCAACAATAAAGCCAGACAACCTAGTTAAAAACTGGATAAATGATTAGAATAGACATTTTTCCCACAGGTAAACTGGCCAATGAACCCATTACAGAGAAATGGGTCCAATCTTGGTGGTACACACCCTTACACTCAGAAGAACTGTGATAATGACAGTAATAAGCACTCATCTGTGTGGAGAAACTGGACCCTACCTGCTGCATTGGTGGATTTATAAAATGATAGTGACCATCCTGCAAGATTTCCAATGTAGATTTACCAACGGAACCAAAATTCCTTCTAGGAAAAGCAAACACAGGTCTACACAAAACACATAAAAGTTGGACGTGATTGCTTGTAACAGACTCAGAGGAGAAACATTGAAAACAGCCTCCGACTGATGGATGGTAAACAACGTGTGACAGATTCCCATCACAGGATATCTTCAACAAACTGTAGCAAGGTAGCCACACATGCCACAACATGTGTAAACCCTGGAAAACAACATGTGAACAAAGACCAGTTACCAAGACGGCACGGTGTGTGTTTGTATGTATATGAGACCCTAAAGAAGTCAGTCCTTAGAAACGGAAAGCAGGTGGTCACTGGAGGCCGGTAGGAGTGTGCAAGCGCATGTTGTGTGTGGATATGTGGGCATTTCATGAGTAGTCTAGTTTTCTTCAGTTAGCTTTTGTAATTTATGTCTTTTAATACATATGTCAACTTTGCCTACATTTTCAAACTTCTTGCTTAATATGTGATTATTCGTAAGTTTGCCTTATTACATTCTTGGAATATATTGACTCTCCAATGACATCACCTTCCTGGCTGATCATGGTAATTCCTGCTTCTCTCATGCCTCTTTTTTTTTGTTTGTCCTGATCTGTCTGCTCAAAATTTTTTTTAACCTGTGTCTTGTAGGCATATTTGAACTGGCTAATTCTTTCTGGGGGGCTGTATGTGACCAGCACTGTCAGCAGCATTCCTGGGCTTGACCCACTAGCCCACTAGGGGCCAGCACGATTCTGGGTTCTGACAGTAACACTTCAGACTGTGCTATAGAAGTCACAGCTGCCTCTGGAGGGAAAACTCTCAGTTAGAGGTTTATCATTTTTATTGACTTTTTTTTTCCCCTAAAAATATTGGCTTTTGATCCTGTTGTTTGGATCTTCTTTGTTGTTGTTGTTGTTGTTTTGTTTTTATCTGATATGTTTTTACTTGGTGTGTTTCTTTGCTCTGATTTTTCATACAGACGGAACACAGGGGCAGTGACTCCTCTCACACCTTGTCTGCTAATTCCAGCACACCTCCCAGTTCTGGGCTGCTTTTCTTCTCATGGTGGGTCATTTTCTTGGTTATGTGCTTTCCTGGTGAGATCTGGCTAGATATTAAATGCTGTGGATTTTGCCTTGTTCCTTCTGGGCTATATTTCCCTGATGTAAAAATCCCTGGAGTTTGTTACAGTATACAACTAAGTTCCATGGAAACGGTTTGATACTTTTGGTTTTTGCTTTTAAGATTTATTAGGTAGGACCACAGCAATGTAGAGCCAGCCATCCACGCCATGCTCTGCCTAATGCACTGTGAATTACGAGGTTTTCCTGTGTGCATTCCCCAGCCCCATGTGAGCTCCGCATACGGCTTCCTTTATTCATCTCAGGCCATATTTCCCTCTTGGTTTGGGGTAGTTTCCCCACATATTTATGCTGATCTATACTCTGTCATCTGATCCTCCACAGATCTCTGGAACTTTCTTTCTCTGTATACCAGCTACCTATCTTCTTTCTGGTACCCTGCCCATAAACTCTGGCTACCTTTGTCTCCCTGGATTCAGCTCTACATGCTTCCTCTCTCTCTGTCTCTCTGTCTGTCTCTGTCTGTCTCTGTCTCTCTGTCTCTCTCTCTCAGCAGTGTTTCTCTGTGTAGCCCTGGCTGTCCTGGAACTCACTTTGTAGATCAGGCCGGCCTCAAACTCACAGAGATCCACCTGCCTGGGATTAGGGGCGTGCACCACCACCCAGCTCAGCTTTGCTTTCTAAATTCTGGGAGCTCTACAACTCCATGTAGGGTTTTCCACCTTGTGCTTCAGCCTGGAAGTTTTCTCAAGGTCTCTCACTATTTACAGCTCCCATCTTGTTTGTTTTCCATCTCTTGGTGGTCATTTTTCTCTGTTACCCGATGTCTAGCATGTTAAAAACTTTGACCGTGGATTTGCCACTACTTAACAATTATTTCAGAGGTTCTTTTATTCCAGAGGGACCAGAATGATAAAGCTTTATAAATATGTGTTTGAAATCTGAAAAAAAAAGTATACATTTAGAAAAAAATCACTTGCCAAATTCAGGCAAACAGTCAGAAAATATCAGGAGACAGAGAACTACTAAATAAATGAAAACACAAATCTGTGTGGAAATTAGCATCAAGATCAGGCAGACTTGCTCAGTGGAGGTAGCTCAGGACTTCAGTCCCAGCACTCAGGAGGCAGAGGCAGGTGGATTTCTGTGAGTTGGAGGCCAGCCTGGTTTACAAAGTGAGTTCCAGGAAGTCAGGACTGTTACACAGAGAAACCCTGTCTCAAAAAAAAAAAAAAAAGTAGGAAAAGTGACACACAGAGAGAGGACCAGCCAGATTTATCAGCAATATTTATATGCAAGGAGAAGATAATTCTAGTCTTCTATCAAGCATCCTGCAGTATGAATAGCACGCTGGCGAAAAATGATTCAAGGACAATAAGAAAACAGAAAGCTTCAAGCCAATCTTGCTTTGCACAAGATCTAAACATACCATCTTAATGTGCATCTTAAATTTTAAGAATATTATTATTATTATTATTATTATTATTATTTTTATTATTATATGTGTGGGTATAATTGTATGTGTGTTGTGTGCACCTCCCATACATGTGTAGGAAGTACTTATAGGCAAGTGAGTGTGGAGGCCAGAGATCAATACTGGATATCCTCCTCAAAAGTACTCGACCTTGATTTTTTTTCAGTTTGTTTTTGTTGTCTCTTTTGAAACAAAGTCTCACTGTGTATCTCTGGTTGGCCTAGAACTCACTGTGTAGACCAGAACTCACAGAGATCCACCTGCCTCTGTGTCCAGAGTCTGCCATACATTTTTTTTTTGAGACAGGGTTTCTCTGTGTAGCCCTGGCTATCCCCAAACTTGCTCTGTAGACCAGGCTGGCCTCGAACTCACAGAGATCTGCTGTGGGATGGTCTGTATGTCAAACATGTTGCTTATTGGTCAATGAATAAAACACTGATTGGCCAGTGGTCAGGCAGGAAGAAGTATAGGCGGGACAAGGAGGGGAGAATTCTGGGAAGTGGAAGGCTGAGGAGACACTGCCAGCCGCCACCATGACAAACAGCATGTAAAGATGCCGGTAAGCCACAAGCCATGTGGCAAGGTATAGATTTATAGAAATGGATTAATTTAAGCTATAAAAACAGTTAGCAAGAAGCCTGCCACGGCCATACAGTTTGTAAGCAATATAAGTCTCTGTGTTTACTTGGTTGGGGCTGAGCGGCTGTGGGACTGGCGGGTGAGAGAGATTTGTCCTGACTGTGGGCCCGGTAGGAAAACTCTAGCTACAGAGATCTACCTGCCTCTGCGTCCGGAGTGCTGGGATTAGAGACATGTGCAACCACCTTACTCCCCCTCCCCTTTTTAAGACAGCCTCTCCTTGCACCTATGGCTCACCTCTTTGGGTTCACTAGCTGAGCAGCAGGCCAGGTGATCCCTGTCTCCACCTCCTTATCATGCATTGTAGATGTAAGCTGCCTTACTTGGCTCTTTTTGGAGGGTGAGGGCGTTCTAAGGATCTGAACTTGGGTCCTCATACTTGCATGATAAGCCCTGTACTGAACCATATCTATAGTGTTCCCCTGTCCTCACACCCATTTTAGTCAATTATTCTTTCTACTTAAGTCAGCTAGATTTGATTTCTGTTGCTTGCGACCTAGATTCCTACTCGATGTATTGTCGTGTTCCAGGAAACAAAAATCTAAAATAAACTAAAACAGTTAAACAAATAAATCCAAAACCCTTCTACAGACAGCTTTCCACTGATGCTGGTTTGATTTGAGATTTTTTTTTTTTTTTTTTTTTTTTTTTTTTTTAAAGTTTGGGACAGTATGAAAACCGATAGTCACTCAGGAGAAACTACCTTTGGAAATTTTGATCTTTCCCAGGCCTAGTCACATGTAATATGATCCTCATTCTGTCTGGCATTGCTGGGTATGGACATCGGCATCCAATCAGCCATGCAATCAGCAGGGTCAACAACCCCTCTGCAGTGCTCTGTGCCGCTGAGCAGGATGGGAGTGAACATGACATACTTTATCCTCGGCTAAACAGCGTCCACACCTGGACCTTCCATGTACAACCATGACTTCTGTTTGTTGAGAATACTTCTTCCTTCTGTGCTGAGATCCGAGTCTCTATGGAGCTGTCATGGTTTAGGATTTTTTGTTTTTCTGGCACAACCTCTGTTGAGGCCCAGTCATTGAAGGTCCTGTAGGATGGAGTGCCCAGTGCTGGGTCTTCCCTATGATGTTAGGGGTGGTTGGCATAGGAGAACGGAGGCCAACTTTGTGTTGTTCCCACAGTGGAGAGATGGGGGTTCTTCATGGTCTCTTCTGGACTCATTCTTAAGCCATAGTCTTATTTCACTTCCCATTAACTTGTAGACAGTTCTTTCTTTTGCAGTTTTTTTTTTTTTAAAGATAGAGTCTCTATATAGCTTTAGCTGTCCTGAACTCACTTACGCTGGCCTTGAACTCAGAGTTCTCCTGCCTCTGCCTCCTGAATTCTGGGATTAAAGGCGTGCACCACCATGCGTAGCTCCTGTAGGTGGTTCTTTCAATGTTCTGGACTCCAGCTGGCATTCTTACAATTTCTGTTTTTCATTTCCAAAGCTTCACAACCGCACCTCTCCCTACTCCATCCCACTTCCAGCCTCTGGCTGGTCAGCTCTGCTTTAGGCTCTGGCCCAGAACTTGCCTGTAGCCCTCTTGAGCAGGTTCGCTGGTTTGAAGTACTCCTGCTGCTGCCCTTAGCTGGCTAGTGTGCCACGTACCCTGCCCACTAGTGTGGGTGAATTCCGCTGAGTGCCAAGGACATACTGATTCTAAGGCACAGACTTGTCCAGAAACTTAGATGCTTCTTGCTGTGACAAATGCCCACCCAGAAGTCAGAACCTAGGACAAAATCAAGCTGAAAAGCAGTGCCTGAGAACTGCTATGTCCCTTAGATTTCTTTAGATCCCTTTAAAAAGGGAACAAAGGAAGTAGAAGGGAAATATCAAAGAGAAGTTGGCTAATGTTGCAGTCCAAATATTAAATATCCAATCTCCTATTGGCTTCCAGTTAGCCCCATGGGAAGCTTACTCATTTTTAATTGCTGTTACGTAAAATAAATGAAAAGCGAAACCACATAAAAAGGAAAACCATGAAAGCCTGAGGATTTGGAAGAAGTCAGAATTAATCATTTCTGTCTATAATCAAAGTAGTTAGCATCAATTTATCTACCGTGATTAGCTCTCTGTCTGCAATGCAATTGTTTTTAAATTCACTTTATTGTTATTTTTTAATTTAATTTTTTTTGTTTTATGTGTATAGGTGTTTTGCCTGCATCTATGTCTGGTGTCCAAGGAGGTCAGAAGAGAGCACGGGATCTCCTGGAACTGGAGTTGCAGACAGTTGTGAGCTGCCATGAAGGTGCTGGGCCTCAAACCTGGGCCCTCTGCAAGAGCAGCCAGTGCTTTTAACCACTCTTGACCACTGAGCCACGTCTTCAGCCTCTGTAACTCTTTTTAAATTTACCTCTGGGTCTGAGCCTTTCACTGGGAAATCCGTGGACACGTTTAAACAGCACACGTCGATGTCTTGTAGGACAAGGAAGAGGCCCCTTCCTAAGCTGGCGATTGCGGTAGCCTTGCATCCTGTTGGATTCTCATTGTGTTGACTGTAGGAGTCTTTGCATATGCTGAGCTGGGATGGAATCAGTCTAATGAGGTAAGACCCAAGAAGTTGTAATTAGTTGGTGTGAAAATGGAGCTGTCTCCCGCTGCTTTGTGTGGGTTTGCTTCTGAGAAAAAGAGCAATGCGTCTTTTTCCCTCCTAAATTCTCCAATTACCCGATTCTCAGCCCTGCGGGTCTTCTGTCTGCTTACGAATCTGGTCGGAGGGAGTCGGATGGCATCACCGGCAGCCGTTGTAAAACTCTTACAGTTCACATGGCTGAAATTCAGTGCAGTTATAAATGAGGCCTGTGGCACTAGAAAGGTCCAAATGTTCCCCTAAAAGTTGTTCCCGAAATATCTTTCCCTTTTGGAATCCACCAAAGCCTATGTGTGCCAGACACGCTGGTTAAGAAAGAGACCCTTGGGTTTCTATTGCTGGAACACACCAGGTTGAGAATAAATTGCTTCTCAGAACTTGGCGAAGTTTTGCATTCTAGATGCAGTCTGTAGCAGTTTTTAAAGTTGTCTGGCCTTTGTGCAGAGTTGACTCCAAGAGCCAGCTCAGCAAATCAAAGAGACACTCCTTTTTTAGTTAAGGAAACTCAGATACAGGGAGCATTTTAAGTCTGCTTTGAGAAACGATTGAAAAGACCCATGGGCTTCAGGGACAAAACAAAAGGAAGTAGCTTGTTGATCACTGTGCATTGAATTGACCCAAGTCAATGACTTTACCCCATCAATCTTCAAATTTCCCCTTGTTTAGATGCCTATTCCCACCTCAGTTCTCACAGAGGCTTCTTCTAGTTTCATTTCTGTTGCTCTGATAAAATGCCCTGACAGAAAGCAATTTAGGAGGATAAAAGGGTTTCTGTTAGCTTATAGTTCTAGGTTACAGTCCATTACTGCAGAGACGTCAAGGCTGCAGGAATCTGAAACAGCTAGTCACATCACAGCCACAGCCAAGAGCAGAGAGAAGGAACACATGCATGCTCACTTGACTGCTTGCTTTCTTGTGCTCAGTTTGATTTCTCAACTCTTCATATAGTTCAGGACTTTTCTGCCTAAGGAATGGTGCTACCCACACTGGGCTGAGCCCTCTCACATCACATCAACTAACTTATGAAGACAATCTCCTACAAATATATCCATAGGCCAATCCAATTTGTGTCAGGTTGTCGATTAAAGCTGCAGACAGAGATTCCTCTGTGTTGTAAAGCAGGTGCAGCAATTGTAAGAAAGGGATCTGAATGAAAGAAAGGGAGCTGAATGAAACGTAATTCAAACAATAGCCAAAGGGAGCCAGGGAGTCAGAACCTAGAGCTCTCCTCAGCAAGAGACTCCATATCTCTGCAGCTTCTGCCAGACCAAGCTGAGTGCTGTCATGGCCACTGGAAATGAAATGTCATTTTAAGTTGCTGCTGAAACAGCCACCAAAGAGCTGTCTTCTGGCGGACCCCTCCCTTCCTTGCATCATTCAGTTCTCTGGCAGATCCAGGAAAACAACTGTGTACAGGTAGTTTGCTGGTGGTTTCCTACCAACCACCAAGAGTCATGGAAGAAAAGTTAAAAGAAAACAATAGGACAAAGACCAATTGTCTCTGTGGGGTGGAAAGTGGCAGGAAGGTTTAAATTACGTTTTCAAAGGGTCTGGAGGGAGCCAGGTGGCTCAGAATGTCCCTTGTTATTTCCAAAGTGGATCTGAATTTTGGAATATGATAAGAGTATCACAGACACGAAGTTGAGAGCCACCCACTGGGACAAGGGTTGTGAATGGCAATGATGGATATTTAAGCTTTATGTTTCTCACTCTAGGTAGATGTCTATTCTATCTGTACTTCATTCAAATAGGCATGAGTTTGAACTTTGTTGCTCCAAAATACCGCCCCTCCTTTTTGTCCTTTTCTTTTTTTGTGTGTGTATTTGGTATCCATGGATATGTATGTATATTTGCACGTGTGTGGGCACACCATGTGTGCATGTGCACATGGATGCTCAAGGTGGATGTAGAAAATCATCCTGTATTGCTCTTCCATCATTGAGCCAGGGTCTCTCAATCAAACCTAGAGCTCACTGATGTAGTCTCACTAGCCAGCTTGCTTTGGGGATCGCTAGTCTCTGTATTCCCATGCTGGAACTATGGGTGGGTTGTGGAGCTCACACAGTATTTATGTGAGTCCTGGGAATCTGAACTCTGGCTCTCATGTGTTGCTTTAACATGGAGCCCTCGTTCAAGCTCCAGTTCCCGTTCTTCATGTCGACATGTGTTTTCTAATTCCTTTCTAGACTCTGGTTTTTGTGCTGACTTTTCCCTAATAAGTTGACCATAATGTCCTTGGACCCCTTTGACTTTGCTATGTTCCTCTCCTTCACCAATGTCTGGACCGCAGTGAAAAGGACTTTACTACTCAAAAGGGTGGGGATTATGGTTGGAATATCTGTGCCCTTCTAATCCATGTTTTGAAACTCTTACTCCCATTGTGACTGTACAGTCAGATGTCACCTTCTGAGGAGGCCCTCATAAGGAGATCCCTTCATCGTGTGCATGCCACACAGCTACTTACACAGACTAAGGTGGCTCTGATGTCACTAGGTGTGATGGCTATTCTTCATTGTCATCTGGATTGAGAGTCATCTAGGAGACACACCTCTGGACACGTCCTTAAAGGAGGTTTAACTCGGAGGGAAGACCTACTTTGAATATGGGCGACACCCACCCCATGGTCTTTGACTGAACAATAAGGAAAAAAGGGAGGAAGGCAGCAGAGTGCTATCATTTTTGGCTTCCTGGTCTGCTGAGGTGTGGAGAAGCAGGCCCATCCTCCTATTACTAGTTTCAAGCCCTTCTCTCACAGACGTGCCTTCCCCACCACAACAGACGGACCTGTACCTTTTTAGATCTTGAGCTCAACAAATCTTGTCAGGTGTCTGGGTCACATGAAGGTGAAAAGTAATGGACACACTTGGTGACACACTCTTATGAGACTACTGTATACACAACGTGTCTGACAAAAAGTCCTTACACAGCCGTGGACGGTGGGTGGGCCGGTGAGGAGACAGTGCAGATTAAACAGAATCACAACGGAGGGGTTCTGACCTCTAGGGCTAGAGCGCCGTTATGGAGAGGAAGAGGCACTGGGACTAGCATTCTCTACCCAGTCACAAGCCCCAGAGGGAAAGCCCCAGTAGAAGCCAAGCTCTGCCTGGACCTTGGCCTTACATTTCGCAGCCCCCAGAACTGTTAGAAAATAAATTTCTGTTACTTCAGGCCTGTCCTCTACCATATTTTGTTATGTTTAACTCATTCAAAGGGCTGGAATATTGGGCTCTCACTGACCAATATTTATTTTTAGGATGCATTTCCCTTGGCTGGTCAACTGTTCTCTCTGCAGACACTAGATTTGCTGAGAAACTATTCCATTGCTCTCTTTGATTGTATTGCTGTGTACAAGTAACAATAACACATGTTTTTTAGAAGTCTATAAGTCTTAATTCATTAAGAAGCTAGTGTAGTACAACAGGATATGATAAAATCAATGATGATACATTCTGACAGGAAGGTTAAAATGAGAATTGTACTTAAGTACTGAAGGCAAAACACTAAGGAGGTTTATTGAAATGTTTGCCTCTTAAAGACATACCCAAAACATGGAACATGTAAAATTTAGGATATTTTATTTAATAACCATACATACATATAATATTGGGATTTAATCTAGTCTTCACTCTCTCACCTCCAGTTTATCCCCTACCCTCATACCACATGAAGTCCTGCCTGTGACCTTTCTCTGTTTTCTGGTACTGGGGATTGAGCCAGGGCCTCGCACAATCTAGACAAGCACTCTGCTGCTGAGTTATATCCCCACCCATTTTATACCTTTTTGTTTTGAGATTAGGGTTTTGTGAAATATTCCAGGCAAGGCTCAAACTTGCAATCCTCTTTCCCAAGTCTCCTAAATAACTAATATTTCAGAGAGCTCCCGATAGGCCTCGCTTATGTGACCAATTTTCTGTTTTTAAGAAATTACCAGAACACGAACACATTCGATGGCTTTTTCTTTTCTGTTAATATACAAACATCAGTACTCAACACACGATTTACACCCAAGATATAAAATACCTTGGAATTTTGTTTTGGAATTATTATAGGCAAATAAACTTATTTTAAGGAGCATTCTTTTAAAAAAATAATTGTGTGTGTGTGTGTGAAAAATCAGAGGACAACTTGCAGAATTTGGTGTTCTCCTTTTACCATATGAGTTCTGGGGATTGAACTTGGGCTGTCAGGCTTGGTGGCAATTACCTTTACTCACTGAGCCATCTTTCTGGCCCTTTAAGGGACGTTCTTGGTAGATAATTTATCTTTCAAGACAGTTGGTAAAAATAGGCAACACCTAAAAGTCACTTGATACCAAATAAGATAAGACGCTACCCTGTGTACATGGTGTTTGATCACAGAAACATGATTGAGATGGAATTGGTTCAGCTGGTGTGTGTGTGTGTGTGTGTGTGTGTGTGTGTGTGTGTGTGTGTGTGTATCTGATGGATGGGTGCATATGTGTGTGCAGATGTATACACATGCATGTGGAGGCCAGAGGACAAACTTGTGTGTGTCCTGAGGTGTCCCTGTCATTTTATTTGAGTCAGTGTCTCTCCCTGGCCTGCAATTCACCAAGTAATATAGGCTGGTCAACCAGGGAGCCCCAGAGATTCACTTGTCTCTGCCTTCCCAGAGGGCTGGGATTTCAAGATTTTTAAAATATGGGTTCTGGGGATCAAACTCAGCTTCTCATGACCTGAGTCCATGACTTGTCATTTTAGGACTGGGTAATTTTCCATGGGATCAAGGCATTGGATTTGGAATGGTTCTGAGATGTCTGTCCAATGACTCAAAGCAAAGGCAGGCAGACTGAGGACTCCGAGGACCTGCTTCTCTCTTTCTCCAGTTTGGGTAAACACTTACCATCTGTTTTTCATTGTTTTCAGTCAGAAAAAGAAGCTCCCCTGGAAGAATGAATGTGGGTTTATTGTGGATTTTCACATACTTCCAAGTCTTTAATCAGAGTGGTCTTGGAAACTAAGTTCTGCTGTTGAAAAATTCACACACTTAGGAAAGTAAGAGTGAGATCAGAAATAGCATTGTCTCTGACATTTTAATATAGTAACGAACATATTCTCCCCAAATATATCCAGTGTTGCAAAAACGACATATTTAATTTCAGAGCCTGAAATAATTTTACATTAGCATCATTAACAAGGATATTTAAAAATGTGGGTCCAAGGACTGGAGATGTAGTTATCAGTGAAGTTCATGCACAAAGCTCTGGTTGGAGTCCATCCCCAGCACCACAGGCTTGTGGTGCACACCTGCCATCCCAGCACTTGGGAGATAGGGTCAGGACGATCAGAAATTGAATGCCATCTCAGGCTACACAGTAAGTCTGAGGTCAGCCTGGGACAGAGTTGACCCTGTTTAAAAACAAACCAAAGAAAGTCAAGAACAAAACAAAATGAGTCCAAACACAGACCTATACTCAAATCAGCTTCTACTTTTGGTAGAAAAATTATAATACTAGAATTGAAAACAAAGGTGGCCAGACCACATTCTGAATGCAAAGATGTGTGCTGAGGGCCTGTTCAACCCATCCTGTGTTTCTAGTCTGGCCGGTCAATCTCATCACCCTGAACTGAGCCCCCATGTGTGAGGCGGGGAGGATGCTGCTTGAGGTTCCATTGTCTGAACTGATGTCATGGCCTCTCTTCGGCTCCGATGTCCTATGACCTGGTAACATGCCACCAAGTGGGGCTCCAGTGGACCCTTTTTGTGTCTTGCTTCCAGCTGGCATCCTTGCAGCTGCATGTACCAGCTCCCTGCTTCTGTCAGTCCTTCCAGAACCTGTTGCTTGCTGTCTGTCCTTTAAGTGTTCATCATAGCAACTGTGCCTGGGATCCTTCTTAGAAATATGGGCGCTGACCGGTCTAAGCAAAAACCTAACTAACCGCCCTCCACGCTTCTGCGTTTTGCTCTTTTCCAGTTTTCTCTCCTCAGTCCTGGGGATGCAGCTGCTTCTCGCTGTTTCTCATCTGTGTTGCCTCAACCTTCTCACATCTGCTAACCAGGTCCCTGATCAAAGTCTCTCAGTGTAGTCTGGGATTGCCTTCATTCAGTCCCGAAGACTACTGTACTATTATATCTAGACTCAGAGTTTGTTCGTTATATATGTATAAATGTACGCATATTATATGAAAACATTGATGGATAATAAAGGAGGAAAATTATCCTGCACTAATTGATGTTAGAAAGAGAATGCTGGATAAATATATATTTAGTCTTTGTCTCCAATTCCTGACACAAAACTCCCAAATCCCCTTGACTGTCCTTTGTGACAGGAGCGTCTTTTATTCTAAGGAGACCCTGTCTAAGGCATGATTAGAAGGTTTAGCCCAGATCTCCTGGGAGAGGAGAGAGCTGGAGTCTGAGCTAACCGCCCTTAGCTAATGATCCAAGCAGTTGTGGCTGTGTTCTGGAACCTCCATAAAACTTTAAATTATGGAGTTTGGAAGGCTTCCATGTCAGTGTATGTATCCATATGCTTAGGGATGTGGTGTGCCTCCCAACTCCACGGAGACTGGAGCTCTGGCATGTGGGTCACTTGGAACTGGATGAGATTGGAGATGGGGTCCAAATAGGGGCATGGAAAACCTGTCAATCTCAAGAGCTTGAGTGGGAGGGGCCCATGGGAAGATCCCATCTAGTGAGAAGAATTTGAACTTAATGGGATCTACTGTGCACTGATGTAGTAACTATGATCTGGCCTTTATTGTTGAGCTCAACATGAATAGTCTAAAACCAGAAATAAGACAGTTTCTGGGATGGGGGCCGGCCAAGATGGAACAACTAGGAGGTCTTCGTGACACTGTAGAAAAAGTTTAGAACTCCCTTATAGACGGCAGTGTGTAAACTCATGTTTGTGGACATGGGTATATATATGATCACAAGTATATGCTTGTTTATGTGTTGAAGTAGTGTTCCTGTTCATTCACGTGTATTCCTGTGTGCGTGTGTGCGCGCGCACATCCATACGTGTGCATCTGCTTGTGAATGTACGTAGGCATATGTATGTTTATGTATCCAGTGTAGATGAAATTCTAAACAGTCTTAGTAAATAGGAAACACAGAGCCAAATACAGAGGAAATAGCCAAAGAGATCAGAGCAATAGCCACAACTAGCTTTAGCTTACCACCAGCAATATCTTCCCCAGAGAGAGTTTTTTCCTGCCTGACTTGTGCTTTTATTGCCTTTCTGTTCTGCCTTCTCATTGGCTCTAAGCCCAGCTACATGCCTTCCTTGTCACTGCCTGTCTATACAGACCTCCAGGTCTCTATGGTTGGTACTGGGATTAAAGGCTCATGTCACCATGCTTGGCTGTGTCCTTGACCACACAGAGACTCTGCCTGCCATGTGATCAGACTAAGGGTGTGTGCTACCATTGCCAGACTTCTGCTTAATGGCTGTTAAATGACCTCTGATCTCCAGAACTTTATTTATTACCATACAAATAAAATATCACATTTCATCACAAATAAAATGTCACCACAGTCTAGAGCTGTAAAGATGAGGATGGAGAAGTCCCAGATAATTCCCTGAAGTAATAGAGTAAGTGAAAGTTTGCTCTTACAGTGACATTTCCGGCAGCTGAGGATGGTGAGACAGTGATGCTCTGACAGCCTGGGATATCACGCTAATACCCTAGAACCTGGGATATCCACAAGGATACACCTGTATTCATACAGACACTGTTGTAGCAATTTCAGCTAGAGACAGTGATAATTAGGATCGAGCAATAAGGTCAGGTCTCATCTAGTTTGTCAGAAACACTTCTTGTATCTTAATGACTGTAATAACTAATTATGAGTGGCCTCCCTGCTGCTTCAATAACGTGTTATTCATTTACAAATATCACTTAATCCTTGCTCCTGCTTGCTCTCTCTTCATATTAAATTAGCTGCACTAGCTGCTGTCATAATCGTCTTTCTACACAGAGCTCTGATCATATTACTTGTCTACTAAAAAAAGAAAAAAAGATCTGTAGTGAACATGCTTTTCCCTCTTAATGAATAAATCCGAAGGTCATGTCATGACATTTGAGGTTAACCGTGAATCAACTCTAGACTACCTCTCCAAGTCCTGATGTGAGTTCCTTTTATGATCAGAGAGAACGTACCAAACATGTAGCAATCAGACAAATGTGGGTCCATGTCAGAGGTGGCCTCCTGGTTATTGGATAGTGGGGAAACACAGGTTGCTAGGGTGGCAGCTGGGATAGTGATGTGGTGAGGATCAGGGACTTCTTATAACTAGCTCACATGTATCCTGTTCTTTGAGACTCTTATGAAACCTTCCTTTAGGCACAGCACAGTAGTGGCCTAGCTTGTCCTTGCTCTCTTAATCCTGCATTCATTGCTACCACCTGATTAGTAGTTTGACTTTATGAACTGCAATGAAGCCGAATAATTCAAGTTGACTGAAAACCAAATCTGCTGCTTCCATTGGTTCACAGAACCACATGTGTTACCTAACCACCACAGCCGGACTCTGCAGGGGAGGGCAACTGGTCTTCCAAATATCCAAATACTGAATTTGCTCCAGAGACAAAGTTTATTTTTTATTGTGTACTAATGCAATTCTGATTAAGTTTATTTGAATGTAATCTTTGTAAACTTTTGGATCCTAGTTCCTCCACAATTCTTCTATATTTCTATTATTGCATTAATATGCCATCCCAAAAGATGCGGTGTAACATATAAAATATAAAACTTTTATGTTAACAGATGGCATGCTATCTTATTTTTCTATTAACATTCTATTTCGAGACTCTGTCTATATTTTCTTCTCTATTTTGATTTTTTTACTTCTTTTAGACACACCAATACAATAACCTCTAACTAAGCCCTCGTAAATGTTGCATTACAAACCTGCTACTAAAAGCTTTACTGTTGGGGCTTGAGAGGTGACTCAGCAGCTTAGAGTGCTTGCTACTTTTGCAGAGGATCCAAGTTTGGTTCCCAGCCATCATATTAGGCAGTTAACAAGGCCTGTTATTCTAGATCCAGGGAGTCTGATGCCCTCTTCTGGTCTCCTTGGGCACATGCACACATATGTGCAAGTATGCTTGCACACACACACAAACACACACACATACATATAATTATTTTTTTTTAAAGCTTCAATGTTGCTTTTATCTTTGGGCAGAAGCATGAATTGGCATCTCCAGCAAGCTTCTCCTATTTGAGGTTCATTAGAATCACCTTGGGGAGCCCTAGGAACTCTGTTTCTAGGAGCATATCTCACAGAGAATGAACAAACCAGGCTCTCTGGAAAAGGGACTCAGGCTTCGGTATTTTTCCCAGGTGGTATCAGCATGCACGCTTGATAAAGAATGACTTAGCACATCTGTTTTTCATTTATCCCGTACAACTTTCCCAGAAAATCCATGGTCTACAGAACGAAGTCTCCTCCTTCCTTTTGGATAATTGCTGCTTTGACACATTTCTAATGATCCAGAACGCTCCTGTTGTGACCAGTCCTGCTCCATGGCAACACATTTTATCATTTGTGTGTAAATGGAATTTCATAATCCTTAGCCCACACTCTGGTAAGTTGCTTGTTAACCTTCTCCCTGAAAAAGATTGCAAATAAAATTTTCATTATTATTATCATCATCATCAGCAGCAACTACACATTGTAGTTGCTATTAAGAAATGAAAGTCATTCAAAACCTAATAATAGAACTACTTGTTATTCATTTACTAGATAAAGTTCTCATTAATCATTTATTTTCTAGAGGCTTTTTTTGTATTTCATTAAATGACACTTTAGTGAATGTGAAAAAAAAATCCATCTAAGCTTAGAGATAGAAACGACTAAAATTGAGGAAAGTTCAGACTTCTCTTCGTTACCTATAAGTTCATTAAACAAAAGTGCAGTAAGAGTAAAGATTTGCTAAAGGGGCCTGGTTTGAGGGTGTTCCAAGATTGAACAAGACAGTCAGAAGCCAGACTGGTTCCCTCCTCTAAAGATGATGTTACAGGGAAGAAACTACCACTCTTTTGGTTCTTCTCCAGGTAGTCAGGGTAGAGTTTTGAGAGCACAGACATAGCTCTATTAGTCTGTGTGGAGACGATGCCAGTGAGTCTCATTTACCTTGAGATCACAGAATGTCTGCTGGGTATTGGCATCCAGCAAGTGACCTTGCACTATGACCCCTGGACTGTCCTCCTGGAGCAAGCTCCAGGCCTCTGAAGCAGGTTCAGTTTACTCTGCACATCTGGCTCACCCAGCCTCTTTTCTAAATGTCTCCAACATCTTCACCATGGAAATTCTTCACCATGGAAATTCTTCACCATGGAAATTCAGTGTGGACTACTGAATTCTGATGTTTGGAGAGATAGGCTCTGATTTTAGGATTAATGAGAGTTAGGTAATGGGTGAATTAGAAATACAAATTTTAACTTTCTCTTTTACAGGAGTCTATTTGCTCTAAACGTTTAATCTAGCCCCATGAATTTTACTCGAGATGATTGAAACAGAAAGCTATACTGAACTCTCCCCGGTCCATGGCCGCCCCTTGGCACTCTCCTTTGACTATCAGGAGATGCCAGTTGCAATCATACCTGTGGTTCCAAATGCTTAGACTAGGGTTATTCTCTCTCCTTTCCTACATGAGGAAAATGGTGTATAAAATGGGAGATCAAACCATGCTTAGTCCTCTGTACCTCTTAACTTACAAGAACATTTTAACAATCAATTAGCAAACTGATAGGAATTCCCTACATTATATCTGGTGTGTCCCACCAAAATCTCAGTCCTTTTGTAGACAGAAAAACAAAGCCATACAAATGTCTTAGTAATAGAAGGAAGATACTGGAATCTTTTTGCTGAGTCTTTCAATAAATGGTATTGCCACGTGTCAGTTTCCTTTCTGGAGTGGAAGTTACAAAGGGTAACCCTGAGTGTGGGAATGGTACCTAGGCTCTAGACAGCATTTAGTTGAAATTGAGAGATTGACAGGAAGTACTTTTTTGATCTCTCTTCCCTCTATTTATATAAAAAGATAGATAAGGAACAAAGCATAAATAATTTGCTTTGGAACAAAAAATAAATAAATTGCTAAGTGAAAAGGGAGTGTGAGCGGACACAGCAGGAGGTAGGAAATTGCAACAGGTTTTGGAAGAAGAAAAGCAGATGAATGAATGGCAATCAACGTGGCTGACTCAAAGGAGCTGCACCCAGATCGCTATAGAACTGCCGCTTTGTTCCAGACAACTGCTGAGAGATTCACAGCAGGCTCATGAGGAGAGAGAGGAGGCAGGGTTTGGTGTGGCTGTTTCCTCCGGGTTGGACATGGTCCTCACCATCTTGAACCAGAGCAACTGTGATGAACCACAGGAGACCTTTGTAAGATCAGAGCTATGAACGTTTCCTCCTGGAGGGAGCAGAGGATTGTGGGAAGACTCACAAGGTCCCTCTTCAAGGTTATATAAGTGGTAAACAATGGCCAGGGGAAGGGGAGACCCTTTGGTGGTGAATTTGGATTCTATAGGGAAATTTTTGTTTCATAGCTACTAAAATGATGTTTTTGTTCTTATTACAGCTTATAGTTAGTTGTTGAATGCACATATGAAGGTTACCAGAAACCAGAGATTGTGTTTTGACAGGCTGTTATCTTTTCAAGCTCTCTTACTGAATATTTTGTGACGTAGGTTCAAGTGCTTCATTTACATATTCTGGGTGGCAGACTTCTAATTCTTGGTAGGATCTAACCAGTAGATAGAACATATTTTTCCCCCTCAAGATTTTTTCTCTTGTTATATTTTTTTTTTGTATCTACTCCCTTTGTGGATAAAACAAATGGAAAAGTAACAAACAGCGTCATGCACCAACCCATACACACACCAACATACACACACACACACACACACACACACACACACACACACATACACGCACACACACACACGCACACACGTGCATACACACATACATATACACACATATATCCATACACTCACTCACACACACACACACGTACATGTACACCCATACACATGTACATATACACTCATACATCCATACACCCATACACACACACACCTAGGACTCAGAAGCACCTTATTTTTCTCAGTCTGAGGATTTAGGTTTTTTTGCAACCTAAGAGCACAGAGCTGTGGTTTTCTTATTAGAACCAACACTCGTAATTCCTGCTAACGAAGTTTTCCTGGTTTGGCAGACAAAATTTAATTTGTTTTCTAATATGTATTTTGTAGCACAATAAGTTTTTGAGATTTAATGTTCTAGAATGATTAATTTTTAGGAGTTCTTTTTAAAAAATATATCTTTTGGAACCAAATAGTATTTCATTAAGACATTTTATGCATGTATATTATATATTTTGATTATGTTTGCTCCCCATTACTTTCTTGCCAAGGTTGCTAATCTCCTTCCTTCTCCAAAATTGGTCTATTTTTTACTTTCATTCCAGTTTTTTTGGTGTGTGTGTGTGTGTGTGTGTGTGTGTGTGTGTGTGTGTGTGCGTACACCCTTGGGTACAGGTGTTCATGTGCATGGAGTGCATGTGGCGGTCAGATGGCCATCTTGGGTGTAGGTCCTCTGGCACCCTCCACCTTTTGCTTGAGACAGGGTCTGTCAGTCAAACTTCACCACACATTCCAGGCCTGCTGAGCACAAGGTTCTGGGGCTCTTCCTGTCCCCAGCCCCATCTGACAGTCCTGTGTTTACAGGCATGTGCAGCCATGTGCTTGTTGTGTGGTTGAGGATCTGAACTCAGGTCCTTATGCTCCTGAGGCAAGAATTTTATTGTTCACTATGTCTCCAGCTCTCCATACCACATAAAATAAAAACCAAGGGTCTTCATGGGAAAGACAGTGTCCATTATTTGTCCTTCTGAATTTGGCTTGTTTTGCCCAATGCCATGATCCATCTTTTTTTTTTTTCTTGCAAATGATGTAATTCCAGGCTTCTTAATGGCTGAAAAAAAAACCTTCATAGTTTATATACAGTGCATTTATTTATTCATCTTTTGATAGGGACCTAAGCTAATTCTATAATATGGCTATAGTGAACGTTGTCACAATAAACATGGATTGTAGCAGGCTAATTCTGTGGGATCAGGAGCTTAACCAAAAGAACTCCAGTCAAGTCAATTTGGAACACACTTGATTTAACAGTGTTAAGCTGTTTTCTCATAGTCGATAGGATGAGGATACTATCCTATCTCCATAAATGGATGGAGTCACACCATTTTCCAAACAGACTGGTACCAACACCCTAGTTCTCCTCCTCTCTACTGGTGACACAAATGGTTTATACGGATAATTAAGAGATGAGACCGGACGCCTCATGAGTCCACAGTCGTTAGGTTGTCCGCCTCCTAAACAAGTTTGGGAGTCTTCACTGCCACACAGGACTAACTGGCTGATATATTATGGTAAGGACTGTTGATTGTCCCTTAGAACACATCTTCCCTTGATGACAGAACTCAGAAATTTTAACTGCCTACTCAGTTCCCTGGAATAAAACCTTCCAAGCACCCTTTGTCCCAGATGAAGACATTGGTTGTGTTCTGAAGGAGCAGTTAAGAGAAATCCTCTCATCACATCTTCAAAGGAAGGGGTGTATTTTAAACTCCTCCCCCCTTTTCTGCTGGCTGGAATGCAGTTGTGATAGCAGGAGTCAAAGCAGCTGTGTTAGGACAGGAGTCCTGACTTCGAGGATGGTGGAGGTGTGGTGGGATAAACAGCCCGGTGCACTCACGATCATGGAGCACGGTGTCTGAAAAACCTAGTGTTTTTTACACGAGAGAGAAACAGCCTTAGTTACCTAAGATCCATCAATTTTTCTGATAATGATGTCATTTCACTATTCTTCATGGCTGAGCATTGTCTTGTGAGTTCTCTGTTGTAGCTACCGACCCGATATCCTGACCAATCACTGAGTTTGGATGGGGAAGAGGCAAGAGCTCGTTGAGAGTGTGACATCCCTAGGTGCTGTGTTCACCTGGGCAGCTGTGGCCAGCTGGCTCAGTAGCTGAATGAGGTGTTTTCTCTTCTGATCATTTTGCTTTTTTCCTTTCATACTTCTGGTAAATAATATATGTATCGACTGTGACTTACCTTCTCTGGAGGCCGATGTTGAGCCCAATGAAAGAATTTGCTCACAGTTTTCTCATACAGCATGTCTCCTCAGAGTTCAAGGTGGGAATCTGATACACCATCTTTTTCAGCAAACGGTTTTTCTATTCTCTTGGCCAGTTTTCAGCAGACGTGAAAGAAGCTTGGGAAGTCCACTGAACCTGAACTGTCATTTCTGTCTCCATATCACAGAAGGAAGATCCATTTGCCACTCTTGTCGAAACTCTGATAGAGACCTGGGTCTGTGGCAGATGCTGTGGCTGTAAGAGAAAACAGTGCCTGTGTTCACAGGGACTGCAGAGCAGAGCTCCGGGTTCCCTTCCTAGAACTTGGCTCTGCAGAGAAGTACCATCTGACTGCCCTGTCTGTGTGCAATGACCTCACCATAGCGTCTACCCATTCAACCAGGGCTGAGTACCACCTGCTCCCTGGGCTTGCTGTAAATTCTATGGATTTTACGGATTTGAAAGACATAATCCTTTAAGAGTGATTCAAACCTAGGGGCTGGAGAGGTGGCTCACTGGTTAAGAGCACTTGCAGCTCTTGCAGAGGACTAGGGTTCAGTTTTAAGGTACCCACATGATGACTCACAACCATCCATAACTCCAGTTCCAGGAGATCTGATGCTTTCTTCTGACCTCTTCAGGCACCAGGCATGCACACTGTGCACATGCATATATGCAGGCAAAACATGCATATAATAAAATAAATTAAATAATTTTTAAAAATCCAAGATGATCAGTGCCTGAGGAATGACAGTGAAGATCTACTTCTGGCCTCTACAAACATATGCATACAAATGTGCACAGACACTACACACTACACACACACACACACACACACACACACACACACACACATACACACACTACATAAAAGCAAAGCCACACAGAAGAGCTAGAAGAGCAAAATTCACTAGCCTAGTGACATTGGTTTAGTTTACAGGCACTTGGGAGCGGTAGCTCAAAGCATGGCAGATTTCTAATTGTCTCGTTTATGTTACCGTTGAAACTATGTCTTCGTAGAGGAAAGTGTCAGGTGTTTGGAAGATGAGGTCCATGCATTGGAAAACGGAAAGGACCCGCCACATCCCCATCTCTTCCGTTTCCATACACCCCACCATCATTGTTCCCCAGGTCTGCACAAGAACTTGTGGTGTCAGAAAACATGCTGTGTTCGTGATGTCAGAGGAGGAAGGTAAGTAAGTAAGTGATAAGTAAGACCTTTTCTTTACAACATGCTAGTGCCTGCCAGTGGCACCCTGGTGACTGGCTGAAACGTCTGGCCCAGCGGAAGACCCACGTTCTTTACATGCTGGGCACATAGTGCAATACTGACTGTACTGTTGAGGCAGTAAGTACAGACTTGTTTCCTTGGTTATTGACACCATCTCTAGTCCTCAGCTGTCCTTGCTTCTATGTGTTCATGTTTGCTTGTGCATTTGTGTGCACCATTTACATGGAGGCCAGAAGTCAATACTGGTGCTGGAGAAGGAGCTGAGAGTTCTACATCTTGATTCACAGGCAGCAGAAGGAGACTGTGTTTGAAGTGGCCCAGTGGCTCACAGACTTCCACAAGCTCGTCTCTCCCTGTTGACTCTAGATGTCACTGTGAGATCATGCATCAAGCTGCACCTGCAGGACTCCCCTCCCCCCTGCACCTCTTGCAGCTGACTCACTGTGTGCAACTCCCTATTTCCATCTGATGCATAAAGTAAAGCCTTTTAGCAACTGGATGAAAAACTGAGTTTTGAGGGAAATGTGTATGGCGGAGCTGCAGCCTTGACCCATGCCTGAACGGTCAGAATCTCACACAGCAAGAAGGACTTTCACGGCAGAGGCTTTTGTCCAAGTAAAACAGAATTCCTGTAACCACAGCTGGGGTGGCATATTTATTCACTCTCAGGGAAGGCACGTTTGGTGTCTGAGAGAGAATGCGGATGCCTAATAATGATGCTATGAAAATGGTGTTTGAAATTCCCCAAACTCCTAGCTTCAGAGAAAGATTTTAACTTCTCCTATTCTGTTCTCAGGAATTGTCTGGGAGCAAGCTACTCTCCGACATAGTAACCAATCATGGACAGTGGGGATAGAACGAAAGAAGCAGGGTTGAAGGGCAGAAGCCCAGCTAGGTCTCCCTCACTCTTTTTCAGGGTCATTCAAATTCACATTTCTAGTATGAGAAGCATTGCTCTTGGTGGTCATGCAAAAAATGTTTCTCCTTTGTGCAATGAGTATTGGGCCTGAGAAGAACTGCAACAGACTGCAAACAGTTTTTAACCCTTTGATTCTCTGATGGGATGTTTTAAAGGTCAGCATTGCAAGTATTTTCAAATAGGATGAAATAATGACCACAATGATTGGCTAGCTGAAGAGAGTCTGCAAGGCCTATTCAGTTTGCACCATAGACTGGGTGATGGTCATGTAAAACACAGCTTTTTCTTCCAAGGGGTTAGTCTATTCTGTGTGACCATGGTCCTGGAATGTGGGCTTCAATTGGAATGATGTGAATCACTATGAAAGTGATTACATGAACTTAAAAAAATTTAAGATTTATTTATGTGTATTTTGCCTGCATGTATATATGTCCATCATGTGCATGCCTGGTATTTGCAAAGGTCAGAAGAAGACATCACATCTCCTGAAATTAGGGTTATGGATGTTTGTGAGCTGCTATGTGGGTGCTAGGAACTCAACCTGGGTCTTTTGCAAGAGCAAATGCTCTAATCACTGAGCTATCTTTCCAGCCCCTATATGAATCTTTATAGCCACAGAACAAATGGAAACTAGAAATCAATACATTTACCAACACACTGATGGGAACATCAGGTGGGTCGATGGCAGGCAGCGAGGCGAGGAAATCTGTGCTGTAGGTTTCAGATACTATCTGGTGACATTCTTAGCTCCATGGCTGGTGGAGGCTGGTGGCCTTTTTTTTTTTTTTTTCATTTTTCTTTATTAAGAAATTTTCTATTCACTCCACATGCTATCCACAGACCCCCCTCCTCCCTCCTCCCACCCCCCAGCTGTCTTTCCCAAGCCACCCCACATCCCCACATCCCCCAAATCGAGGTCTCCCATGGGGAGTCAGCAAAGCCCAGCACACTGAGCCTAGGCAGGTCCAAGCCCCTTCCCACTGCACCAAGGCTGTGCAAGGTGTCACACCACAGGCACCGGATTCCAGAAGCCTGCCCACAGACCAGGGACAGATCCCGATCTCCCTGCCTGGGTGTCCCCCAAACAGTTTGAGCCAAACAACCATCTTCCGTATCCAGAGGGCCTAGTCCAGTCCCATGGGGGCTCCACAGCCACCAGTCCACAGTTCATGGGCTTCCACTAGTGTGGCAGATCAGGAGGTAAAATGGGCTACTCCAGTATTTCCCAAACTTTGAAAGCGACAGTCAGAGTCTGATAATCTGTTCCTTATGGTATGGATAAGTTCCTAACAGGGTGTCTATGTGGTAATTTACCTTCTGTGAGTGAATCTCTAAGGCTCAGAAAATGATTTTGGGGGGTCCTTTGACCACTCTGAAGTCATTTTTATTTTTCTGTTATTACTAACTAGCTTCATTGGCAATTTTTGCGTCTCTTTTTGAGACTCAAAACCATGAACCTCACACATCTTAGTGTTTCCATGAATACGACCATGATATTCAGGTGTCTTCACTTACATGGCTTTGGTCTTCTACTGAGCCCACAGACAACTTTGCTATTCCAGTGAAGGGGCTCAGAACATGGTATCCTAGAATAGGTCACTTTGGCATAAAGATTATTTTGAGATGAAATTAGTCAAAAGTCAATAAATATGAAAATAATTTTTTGTTTTCCTCATGCCTGCTTAAAATCAGGGCATGGATTTCTCTATTTTTCTTTTAAATGAAAAGTAGTAAAGGAGATTTATCCCATGTAGCCACATTAGAAAGAGGACAAAGAGACCCAGTGATGAGCCTCCCCCTCCTCACAAGTCTATGGGTCTCATTCTTTCCTCTTTTAACAGGAAGATAAAAAAGCAATTACAATTACCAGAGACAGAAATTTGACACCAAGATGAGATTCTAAAAACCAACATTATTAAAATAATTTTTATCTTCCATCAGTTTTTTTTTCACCCCAAGTATTTAGTATTATCAGAAGTCCCAATCCTTTCTCCCTCTGTCCCTTTTTAGTTTATTGTCCTTTGTTTAGAAGATGTATGCCCTCTGGATCTAATGCCTTTGTATCTTCTCATATTTCCTGTGAAGGCTTCTGCGTAAGTAAAACTGCAAACATTAACATTCAATACATTTTGTTTACAGCTTGTTCCCCATTAACTAGTCGTTTGCCAGTTAACTAGCTGACTCATGAACTGAGTCTAAGGGACAAGAGGAAACAGATTTTTTTTCTTCCCCTAAACTAGAAACTCAACTAATAAGGAAAGGTTGCTTTATTTTTCACCTCATTTCAGAAACTTCTTATAAAACTCTTTTAACTGAACGTCAGACCTCCATGTTTTTTTTCTAGAGTGTTTGACCTCTTTTTTTTT
>CABHPR010122983.1:6253-32396 GCA_902168415.1 Peromyscus melanophrys
AGAGAGAGAGAGAGAGAGAGAGAGAGAGAGAGAGAGAGAGAGAGAGAAATGAGAAATTATCTGCCACAAACACTGAGACATGTCCCCTCTCATAGAATCCAGCCAAATGATTCTAGTTATCCACAAGCTAAAAGCATCCTATCTCAGGTCAGGGGGTGGATTAACTAAAATTAAGACATATTATGGAGAGCCCCCTATGGAAGGGCTAGAGAGATGGCTTTGCTGTTAAGAGTACTGGCTGCTCCTGCAAAGAACTTCAGATCATTTTCCAGGCCCCATGTCTCACAACAGCCAGTAACTTTAGGGGATCAGATACCCCCTACTGGCCTCCTTGAGCACCTGTCCTTACAGGCACATACACAAACACAGGTACACAAAAATAAAACTAAAATTAAATCTTAAACAATAGAGACTAAAAGAAAATTTTAATCCTTATAGAAACTTACTACTTTGTACTCTAATTAAAAATATAATTTTTAAAAGGAGTTTGAAAGCAGATAACCTGCCTGAGCGGAACATGCTTCCTCCAGAAGACATGAATTATTAAATAAAAAGTCTCAATGCTGGACATGGATACTTTTGTCTGAGTTACAGGTCAGGAGGCACCAAAGGCACTCAAAAACAACGTTTACACCATGACTAGATGGTAAGACCTTATTGCTGAAGAAACAACACCTTTCGGTCGTCAGATGCAGATCAATCTGGAACCGCCCTGAAAACATCTTCCTTACTGGCTAGCTTACGTGGTCAGAAGGTGCCATGCAGGCTTCTGGGGGAGAAGAGCTATCAACAGTCTTAGCCAGCACTGAACACTGAATGCCACAATACTGCCCTGGCAGGCAATGTGTGTTCACTGGTGCAATAAGAGCACGAACGCTGGATCTGAGGCCTACACCACAGGTGGGAGTTCATGCCTGCTGTTGGAAGCACTGTCAAAAGTCCGGGGTATGAGAAGTAACAGGCCATAGGTAACGCCTGTTGTTTTGCGAAGTGGACATGTTGTCAAGCCGCCTTATGATTATGTATGACCACACCCATAGACCGGTGCTGCTCTCCACCTTGGCCAGAGGAGCTTCTTTTTGCAGCGGGCAGTAGTTCATGTAGAAACTCAGAACTGGTCGGAGTGTGGAGAGTAAGTGATTATTAAGTGGTCAGCCCTAAATGGCTTGGTCCTCTTTACCAACCCTCCTGAGGAAGAGAGGGTAGAAAGGATGTAAGAGCTGGGGGCGGGGAGGAGAGCTGGGAAATGCTGTCCTCTGGAGATGACGTGACTTAGCCCTGATCCCTTTCAATGAATTCTCCTTCCTGTCTCTTCTGCCTGCCCCCATGTTTTATTTCTCCCTGCTCCTCCCTCCCTTCCCCTATGTCCATCCACTTGTCTCTCTGCCCATCTCAGTCTTGCTTTGGCCTCTTACCTTTCCCTACTCCTGCTTCTTCTCTCTGTCACTCATCTCCACATGGCCATCACCTCTCCTTGTGGTGGCTCCAACTCTCCCTTGCCACCCTTCCCAGACTCCCCTCGTCCCCTTGCACCCATAGCTATCCTGTCAAGCCCAGCATTGCCAAGAACACAAAGAAGGGCAGGTAAACCTCCTTCAGGCAGGAATCCACACTCACAGAGAAGAAGTGCATGCAAACATAGGCCTAGCCTCTGACTTCCAACTCCCTGCCATCTGCCAGCACACTGCAAAAACCAACCTTCAATGACAAACTCCTGTGTCCCATAGGCAGCTGGCTAATGCTGGAGTCATGGAAGACAGCAATCTCAGAAGCTGGGCAGACAACAATGGAAAAAGTCTGATGGCACCAGGGAGCAGACTGAGACTGGAAAGGACTCTGGTCCCCCAGGACAGGGTCAGACTCTCCTCAGTGTCTTCTTTTAGGACAGGGCTCAGAAGAGTGAAGCTGAATAGATCTACCTAACATCTCCTGATATTCCAGGGCCATCATCCTCTCTGTTTAATTTAATACTAGATTCTATATCAGGGGCAGGACATGGTGATTTGTAACAGAAGGGTTGTGTGATTTGCCCAAGGGCTTATAGCCTGATCCAACCATGGAGCATCTAAGAAACCAGTGGGACTAAAGACCATGCCAGGGTTCTTCTCTTTCTACCATCTTATCCATTTAAAGAGCAAAATAATTCTCACATACTCTGGGAAGTAAGAAATAAAGACAAGCCAGTGATTCTACATTCCACATTCACAGTGGTTTAATGATTCAGGAACAATGAAGTAAGGCCCATAAGTTACACCACACTCAGAGTCAGCTACAGCCAGAATGAGTAATTAAATGTGAGAAGAAACAACAACAACAAAAAAAAAACACCTCTAGCAGAGTGCATAAGAAAATGTCTCATAGTTTGAAAGATGGGGACCATTCTGAGTATGGCATGAAACTCATGCAGGGAAAAGTTGATTTCACAAAACAAAATTGAGTTCTTGTACTACAAAAAATACCATCAATAATATTAAAAGACAAATGGTTAAAATGTATAATCTGTATGACAAAACATGAATGACTATCCTTAAAATGTAAAGAGTGCCTATCAATCAACAAAAACTAAGGCAAGCCAAGAGGAAATGTAGACAAAGGACTTGAAGAAAATTACAGAAAAGTTCCTATTCAAGACAAATTAACAAAAAATGTGAGAACAAAACTCATAATTTTACATTTAAAAACTAAGACACAATTTTTCCAAGATATAGGTTTGCAAAGCTAAATATCCATTGTTTTCAAGAACACGAGGAGTTGAAAATTAGAAGGGAAACAGCTTCATCCCTCAACAGAGAAATGTGCTGATATTTGTTACAGTTCTAAATGCACATTCTTTTCAACACATTCAGTCTCTTTTTAGGAATGTATTCTGCAGAAATACAAAACCAGAGACAGGTTATTCATCACAATACAGCTAAGAGAGATAGATATATTAGAGATCTTCTCACTATGCTACAGTTAGTACTGATCAAACATCACTAAACCAAGAAAACAGAATACAGCACTGCCAATAAAAGAATGAGGTGGGGCTCTATAATAGGTGTTTGGCAACCTTAGAGTATGGTGGTGTGGATTTATAATCTCTGCACCCAGGACGTGGAGGCAGGAGGATTAGGAGTTGAAGATCATTCTCGGCTTCATAGAAGGTCAAGGCCAGCCTGGGCTACATGAGACCTTGTCTCGAAGGAAGGAAGAAGGGAGGGAGGGAGAGAGGCAGGTAGGCAGGCAGGAGGGCAAAGAATTATTATAGTGGCTCAAAAAGACTGAGTCTGTCTTTTCCTTTGAATGGAAGCACAGGTGGCTTGGCATCAGCTAGAATGGCAGGCTGCCTCGGGCCCAGGGCTGAGGGAGTTTCTAGAGCAGACAGGTGTTTGAAGCAGAGGACTGAGTGGGGAAGAGAATCCTCAGTGCAGGTGGACACTGTCCAGTCAGCTGGGGACGCAGATGAAACAACTAACTCTCTCTTCAAAAGAAAATAATTATATAGGTGTAATGATCCTTTTCAATAATGTTCATGCTTATGTGAATGTGGGGGAGGGGGAGGGAAGAGAAGAGAGGGAAGGAGAGAAAGAATTTTCATGTGTAAGAACTAGAAACACAGAAACCAAACCTGGTTTTGTAGGAAGGCAGGGACTGCGAAGACTTCCCTTCAACTGTTCCCTTCTGCTTGTATTTTCACAATGAACACCCTTTCCTTCTTAATGAAAAAGATACTTTATAATTTAAAAAGGCAGCACACACACTTTGAAACAAAGCAGTCTCCTAAAGAGAACATTGTCTTTTCTGCTTCTTCTCACCAGTGTGCCCCCACCTCCTTTGGTCAGTGACAGTAGCCTGCCCTGTGCACCCTGGAAATATGAGACCTTGTTCCCTTATAGAGGGCCATGTGACACACTTTTGTTGACAATTACATTAAGCTCAATTCTATTCTGAGTTCTGAGCCACTGTCCCCAACCCATGGTTGACATCAGGCCCCTCCTACTCTGCAAGACATGAGCGGACCTTCCAAGAGTTTTCCTTTGGTCCAGATTTGCCCTTTGAAATTGGTTCACAGCAACATTTCCCTGGTGACAAGCATGGTCACTTCCCTGCCTCCAACTTCCCTGAAATGTCATAGGTAAAAAGTCCCCTCTCATTCAACTTAGTTCTAGAAGCCCCCACTATCTCGCACTGTTTCTGCCCCAGTTTACCCTAATTTTGCAAGAAGGAATTGAACGTTAAACCACTGACCCCATTTTACTATGACATTAGCATTCTAGACTTTGTCTCCAAGGCCTGGCTATTTCAGGGGAGACAAACTAGGGTCACAAAGCTTTCAGAAGGGTGAAGTATCAGTGGGCAGAGCCATGGCACCAAGAGAGACACCACAAGTTCCTTCCTGTGTCCTGAGCATCCTACAGCCTACAGCCCAGGATAGATCCTGCAGACAGAGTGATGCAAATATGATCACAGGGCCTGAGGAGCAGCAAGGGCTCAATGTGGGAGCAGGAGGAGGAGTGACATGAGAGGTGAATCTAAGGGCCATGAGTGAGAGAGAACAAGGAAGAGGCAGAGGGCGAAAGAGAGGCGCTGGAGATGAAATGGTTCTGGAAGCCATGAGGTCAGGATGACGGTGGGGTCAGGATGTCATGGTATCCTAGTTAGTTACTATTGCAGTAATGAAACACCATGACCAAAAAGCAACCTGGGGAGAAAAGGGTTTATTGGTTTATATTTGCACATCACTGTTCATCATCAAAGGACGTCAGGAGAGGAACTCTAACAAGGCAGAGACCTGGAAACAGGAACTGATATAGTGGCCAAGGAAGGGGTGTTACTTACTGGCTTGCTCAGCTTGCCTTCTTACAGAACCCAGGACCACTGCCCAGGGATAGCACTACCTACAGTGGCTGGGCACTCCCTTATCAATCACTGATTAAGAAAATGCCCTACAGGCTTGCCTCCAGCCCCATCTTATGGAGGCATTTTCTCAATTGTTCCCTCCTCTCAGACGACTTTAGCTTGTGTCAAGTTGACATAAAACTAGCCAGCACACATGGGATCAGGCTTCTCAGTCATTTCTTTATGAATCACCCCTTTCATTCTCCCTCCACCCCTACCAAAAAAAGGAAGCTGTCAACCTTTGGGTCAGGGCAGGGAAGGATCAGGAAGACAGGCATCTGTCAGTATCTCAGCAGTCATGCAGCCGCTCGGGCTCTGCATTGCATCTCTGAATCACAAGATCTGTCTTGCCACCGGGACTCTCTGTTCTTTCCACGATTTATTCCATCTAGTGACTGACTAGAACAAGCCTTTCAAAGGGCATTTTTCAGAGCCATGATGGTAGAGTAGTCATGCTGTCTGGCCCTGGCAGCTCCAAACAAGTTGCAGGCCAGAAATTACAAGGAGTAGCCGTCCATCAACTGTCTCCATGGTCCACCGACTGCTCATGAGATACAGTGAAGTCATGCGTACAGGCCACCACAGGGCTGTCATAGTTGGAAGTGCTTTGGTTTTCCTCACTAGCATCAACAGCAGAGTCTGCCTCACAGTAAAGAACAGCACTTTCCAGAAACCAGATGGCTGCGTGTACTCTTCCTTAGATGGTCCTGTTTCCTGAAAACTGCCTCCAAAAATCCCCTGGGCAGTGAGAACAGGGGCCATTCATCCATGGCCTTTAAGTCTATGGTATTATTACTGCTCAGAGTCCTTTAGGGTTTATGCCTCTCTAACCTGTTAACATCAGGTTTGGCCATATGGTTTAGGGCAGTTCATGGAGGAAGATTATGTAGCCCTCATTGAAGAGGTGAAAGCTCTGGCCTCATAGGTTCTGACACCCTTCCTCATGGGAAGAACATGACATAAACACTGAGCTTAGCAGTGGCCATGTGACTTGTTCTGGACCACCAAATGGACCATCAAGTGTCATTTCCAGGAGAGAGCTGAAGATCCAGCTCATGTGTGCCTGTGCCACAGACTGTCCATTTCCCATGTCAAGGTTCAAGTGCTAGATTGACAGCCACACAGAATAAAGCCACAGCCAACCTGTGGTGCATGTGATGCATGACTGGAACATGAGATTCTGTGGTGATTTACTGAGATTTGGGAAATTTTATTGGAGATCATTTATTATTTATATATAACCTATTATACCCGACTAAAGCACACTTACCCCTTTTCTTCCTCTAATATTTATCAAAAACCTACAACTAAGAACTGAGAACCTCTTGAGAGCTGAGTTCTTACTATGTGACAACCACTAAGTTGAGTGGGGAATGCATATCAGAGAAGCACATACTAAAAAGACAGAGATGTAGCATGGGTACATTTTGATACCCTGTGGCAAGTTCTGTTATAAGAGGGACCAAGGAGCTTGGGGGAAGACAACATTCTCTCTACTTCCTCTACTCAAAGGACAAACTGACTTTAAGAGTTGCATATCATTTGCAAAATTCCATAAATAAATAAGGTTGACATGAAAGCTGAATTTGAAAGGAATACCAGGGTTGGGGAATGGATTATTTGGCAATAAAGAAGGGAGTGGGTGTTCTAAGTAGTTAAAAGGGGGAAAAAGACATTCTGGGTTTTAGAAAAGGAAGACAAAAAATCTGCCAGTTGTGGAAATGCATGCTTGTAATGTCAAAACTCAGGGACTAAGACAAAAAGCCAACCTAGGGTACACAGCAAGACTGTCTCAAATGTATACTCACACACTCAAACTCATGCATGCATGTGTGCACGTGCACACGCGCGCGCGCGCACAGACACACACACACACACACACACAATCATAATCAATGGCATGAGCATACTGTTGTTCAGCAATGATAGTGCTTAGGATAGACAGAATGATAAAATCAGAAAATTCCATAGAGGTCAGTCGGTGAGAGACTGGAAGGTCATATCCAAGAGATTTTCCTTTACTTACTGGTTATGAAAGGGAAAAGGTGGCTTTTGTGCAGAAGAGTGAGGGTCTCTCCTTGTCAGGAAAGTGGTTAGAACAGGATATGTGGTTCAAAGAATGGCTTCACTCTAAGTAAAACATGACTACATTTGGAGAAAGGGGAAGGCACATGCTCCACCCTAGACTGGGCGTCCTGGGAAACTGTTCTGAGGAGGAGAAATTTGTAAGTAAGGTCATTTATTGGGGTGTGTTCTCGGAAGTATCACCCATAAGGAGGGAAAGAAGCAGAGTGTGTGAGAGGAAGAATTCAAGCCATGACACATTCACAGTCATCAGTCAGGGAGCTCTAAACCATGGCTGTCCCCTCAACACTGTACTGAACTGAGGTGACAGCATCAGAGCGTGTGCCCCCATATCAACCAGTTATTGATACAGACTCTAGCAAAGGGGTACAATAATGATCAAGGTGCCTTCTTTCCAAAATGGAGTCAGTCCCAAGACAGGGCAGAGTCAGAGAACGGGTGCCCAGTGAATCGGAGAAGGAGGCGATAGTATCCACTTAACACAGTGGATATGCTTAACATAGTGCATTCCCCATTGCACAAGGGACAACTATATACAGCACTGGATGGATATTTACTGTAAGGCAGACAGTGTGCTAAATAGCTTACCATTATTTGATCCTCCTTGCCACAGCATAAACTTCAGAGTCCTCAAAAGGTCAAGAGGTAAAGAAAGGCTGAATGTTAGAGACAGTCACCAGTGTGACTGTCTTAGACATGAGGCATAAGAGCTCTGCTCCCCCAGATCTCAAGTATGCCCCCACACTCCCTCCACCGGAGGTCGCAGCGAAGCAGTGCCATCTGTGAAGCAGAAAGCAGCCCTTACCAGACACTGGATCTGGAGCCTTCGTTTGGACTTCTCAGCTTCCAGAACTGTGAACAGTAAGTGCCAGGTGTTTTGTTCCAGCAGCCCAAATGGTAACTAATCCACTCACACAATCCTTTGAAGTAGGTTCTAATATTATAGATGGAAAAATGGACACTCGAGGAGGGTCTATTATCTGTCCACGTGACGGAGGATCAGGATGACACTTGACTTCGGCAGTGTCTGGTACGGTCTGCATGTGAAATGCCTGTCACACACTCCTATGTTTGAACACTTGGTTGCTAAATGGTGGTGTTTGGGGAGGCGTATGGGGCTTTCAGAAGGTGGGGCCTGGTTGGCAGAAGTGGAGGTGAACTTTGGAAGGTACTTCCACAGTCTTGATTCTAGGCTCATTTTCTCTGCTTCCACACAAGCCACCATGTGTGACAAGCCACCTCATACTGCCATGACATGGACAGAGCTGCTCTTGCTTTGACGCCTCCCCTCAATACACTGAAATCCCCCAAACTATGAGACAATGAATCTCTCTAAGTTGCTTCTTTCAGGCATTCTATCACAGCAGCAGGATGAGTAGTGAATCGTCCCCCTCTCACACATGGCTGTGTGTCTTCAAAAGGCCTGAATATCCCAGGATGGGGGCCCCTGCTACAGGGCAGTCCAACCAAAAAACTGCTTTTTCTCTCTGGAGGAGAAGACCTCCGTGTCTGTTCATGGGTTCTCAGAAAACTATGACTCTGGGTTCTGAAGGCCTGCTCAGGCTGTCCCTCCTATCAGGGAAGCCTGCACCAGCCACTGATCACTGTACACCAGCCATTGACCACAGAGAGGATTATCTTGGGGAAAAACTTGGTGAAGCCTGGACGCAAGTCATAACAAGTGACTTGAGAGTTGCAACCCAATGACCAGAAGTAACCCCCAGGGACCCTGTGTGAGCACTGGCTATGTGCCAAATCCTCTCAGGTGCTGCATTCCCAATATTATTCCCACTCCCACTTGGGAAGGTTTAACTGAAGTAGAATTCTGTTCTTTTGTTCTGAATCCCTTCATTGCAGAATGAAATAAAACTAAAAAGGCAGCCCCTCCACTGCACTGGCCACATTTCAAGTGCTCAGTAATCACATGAGCTCAGTAGCTATAGTGGCCGACTGCTGAGCAGACCAGATGTGGACTCACTCAATCACTGTAGAAAATTCTATTGGACAGTAGGCGAAGAGCTGCTTTCAGATCCCGGGAAAGGTATCAAGGCTTCAACAATACAGACTTTCTCTGTGCCCTTCACCCACTGTCCCAAAACTTTTTACTGAAAAAAAAAATAAAGTAGCAAATGAACCTAATTAATCCAAGAGGAGTAAATATGTATAATTAATCCAGAAGGGAGAAGAAGAGCCATTTTTGTATGTGTTTATGTTCACTTCATAAACAGAGGAAAGCTAATGACTCTCACTCCAGAAAAGTCCACAGGGAAACTGGAGTCTCTCATCTCAGCCCCTTGTGCAGCAGGAGGGGGTTGGTGCTCTCTGCATCATGCCTGAGATCAAAGAGGATCAGCACATGTCATTAAGGCATCTCCTCCCAACCCTCCCTGTGTCTGCCAAGTCTTCTCAGTTCACTGGCCTACATCAGCAGGAAGCAGAATAATGCTGTTGGTCTATAGTAACACTCCCTGACAAAGCAAGGTAGCTGTGTTAAACATCTAACAGTCTTTCTAGTCACTTTCTCCACAATAGAAAGACGCGATATGCAATCCAGAATTTCAAGGACCTACAAGTTCTATTGAATGACTTGCTATCTATACATCACGCCAAGCCTCGTGGGTTTAAACTTGAATGAACTTGAATGTATCTCCAAATGAAGACAGGATAGCAACTGAGACCTCCCGAGGAGGACTGCTCTACCCTAATAGCTGTGACTGTCACAGTAACAGGCACATATCTTACACTACATCCAAATCTGCCTCCTTCTCACTACTGCCCATTTCTCCTGGGTCTCTCCCTGAGGACTCAGAGAACAAATTCAGGTCCCGTCAAAGTCATTTTGAAGACAGTGGCTATGCCCCTTTGAGTATTTGTTTTTGGAATGTCCCTGAGCATCTCCTGTTCTTCTCAAGGTGTGTTCTCTGATTGCTTCCTACAGGCTGCCTCCACTCCCCCCACAGACTCAGTCCCACCAGCCAATCTCGTGCTGGGAGATGGACAGCCACACCTGAGCCCCAGACACAGGCAGATGGAAACAGGTCTCTCACCACCCATAATCTAAAAATGAAGGCATTGAAGAGACTGCCCTTCCGGGACCACCGAAGCGGGCAGCACGTGCTCCCCCTCGCTGCACATCAACTTCTGGAGTCCTCACTGGCTGCCTGTAATGAAGGCCAGGTTAGAAAGGAGCAACGTTAATTAGTTATAAATTGAAAGTTATTACCATAATAATGAAAAGATGAGTGAATGCAATATCCCCTTGTTTCACAGTGGTGTTTACAAAGGAATGATTAATAAGGCAATTTTATCCCAAAACTTACAAGGAGTACAACAGATGAAGTACACCTAAGAAAAGAAAATGTAGTTAGACGCTAGCACAAAGGGGTGAGGGCATCCAGCGCTGCAGAAAACCACTAAGCACAGACTTCAGCAATCTCAGGGTCATACAGCAAGCGATACAACCAGGGTTGAAATCCAGCAATCAGGGAGCTTTTGTATTTGACCACTCTACCACCTCTGACCATGCTGTCTTTGCATCCATAACCATAACATTGGGAAGAGTACATCTGCCCCCTTTTATAGAAGGGGGGACTGAGGCTCAGTCAGGTAATTCAATAGCTCCAGCCATACAGCTAGACAAAGAGGATCTGGATGAGGAATGACCTCTGTCCTAGAGCCCACATCCTTGGCTGCATCTCCATTTTAAAAGAAACCTGTGTCTCTAGCAAATTCAGGTGACAGTGAATAAACAGCCACATGACAGCAGCATTTTAGTACAAGAATACAGACTAAGCATGTAGCTCACGCCATATAGCGGCTGGGGCAATGGGGAGAAAAGCAGCCCCCGTGAGACACATTGAGGAGATGGGGATGGCAAACTAGCAGCTGAGCCCCCTCAGGATTACCATGACACTTCTTTCTAGGTATGTCCTGAGGGTCCTGAGGCAGGTTGGAAGCACAGAAAGGCCCTGTGTGGCTGCCAAAAAAAAAAAAGGGCAGAGCCTCTCTCACCCCTACCCTTACTGTCCTCCAAGGGCAAAGGAGTTTTCCAGGTCGGATTACAAAGCTTAGATGCTGTATCTTCCCTAATTAATAAAATATCTCAAATTAAATGAAGACTTTAGAAACTGCCTCAGGGTTCAGAGACCCAAAGGAGACAGAACCCCTAAAGCTGAAACCCCAAAACTGTGAATGAAGATGTTAGATGCATGTAAACACTTAAGAGGACTGTGAGCAACCAAGAACTTTTCAGACTGGCCAAACTCAATTTCCCCAGCTCAGCTCTACAGAGCCACAGTTCATCTACATTTATTTATGATCCTTCCTCCCTACTTGTCTTCTTGGTTCCCACCCTTCCACCTTGTCCTCAGTGCATCTAACACCAAACTACACCTCAAGATTTCTTAGGTACAGTGTATGTGAGCCCAGCAGTGCAGATCACTGCAATCTGTTCACAGATACATCTGTGAGCAGAACCAAGGATCAGAAGGAACACATATGGCCTCAAAACTACCCAGGAAATGGACTTTACTAAGAACACATGGATCTCCAAACTATTCCAGAACAGTGGGCTCTGTGTTATCTCTCTGCCTAGACCCTAACTTTCTACATGAGGAGTCAACAAGCTGTTTCCACAGAGGATCAGAGAATAAATATTGTGGAATGTGTGGACCCTATACCTTCCCAGAAACTGCTCAATGTTGTACAAAATACAGACAGAAAGCAAAAACATGAGTGTGGCAGTGTTCAATAAAACTTTATTTACAAAAACCAGTTGGTAGTCTGGACGTGCTGTTGGGCTGTGTTTGACTACCAGGATGTACTTTTCTGGCCTCTGTGCTAGAGGACAGTGGGTCTATTCAATTCACCCTCATTTTTGCTTCTCGATGATGTAGACTCCAAGATCCTTGGCGGTAATGAGAGAAGGAAGTGGTGTTCAAACACCAAATGATCAAAGATAACAGCAGAGGGCTGGTGCAACTTTAGGTGTGCCTCGTTGTTGAAGTCCAATGATCAAAAGCAAAGCAGCTCAGATCAGTTTAACCCTGTACAAAGTTAATTACTCTCCCTGTCAAGTCCCTTTTCTGCAGTGACTGCAGGATGCAGCCCAGTTGGGGGGAAAGTACAGATAACCAACCTCCTGTATTGAAATTCCTTTTCATGCCATCACCATAATGGAAATAATTAATATCTATGTTCCTGTATGGAAGATAAAGGTGAGAAGGGGTCTGTCCTGGTAAATGTGCAGTAGATTTACCTCTAAACTGGCAGTCCACAACAGTAAGAGCTACTGTCTGAGTACCAGAGACAGGCCCTGTCCAGGAAGGGGCTCAAACCTAAGGAGAGAGGGAATGGAGCTGGTGAGAGCATTTTCCTGTGGGATGGTTCTTTCAGAGTCAATAGAGGAAAGACAACACACTGTATTTAATGTTTTAATCTGTAGTATAAAATTGCCTAAGCAGGTCATGTTGAATACATGTTGTTTTTATGGGGGTCACACTCTAATAAAGGGAAGGAAAAATGACCTGACCCATAAAATAGTTAAATACACTATTGGATACTGGTGAGATGGCCAACTTCGCAAATTTCTCATCAAATTGTATGAGGTATGGAGTAAAAGTCAGAGAGGAAAGGAAGAAAAAATAATAAATTTTTGTTTTTCTTAGAATTTGTAAGAACTAAACAAAAATAAATCCCCCAAATTAAGTCATACAGGTCATAGTTCTATGATCACAATGTAATAAATTTGACATTACTTATGAAAGGTCAGTGCTTTAAAACTCAGCCACTCAAGAACTAAAAAACAATGCACTGAGCCAGTGCATTGAAGAGAAAGTGAACTCTAATTACAGAATATTTATTAAATAATTATATTAATAATTAGAAAACCTGAGAAAAATAACTACCATTTCAAACTTCAGTGTAGAAGTAACCAACCGTCTTATTAAATAAGAAACACAGAGCCAATGTAAAGATAAAGCCCAAGAGGTCAGAGCTAAGAGCCTTACCCGCCTGCTGCCAGCTAGCGTCTTTCGCCAAGAGACCTCTCCGAAAAAGAGGCTACTTCCTGTCTGTTTGTCTTTAAATACACTCTCTGTTCTGCCTTCTCATTGGTTGTAAACTCAACCACATGACTGCCTCATCACTGCCTGTCTGTACAGACCTCCAGACACACATTGGAGCATGTGTCTCCAATGCTGGCTGTATCCTTGAACACACAGAGATCTACCTAGCTCTGCTTACCAAGTGCTGGGATTAAAGGCGTGCGCCTCGTCCAGCAAATCCCATTAAAGGCGTGCGCCTCGTCCAGCAAATCCCACCGGTGTGCACCACCACAACCGGCTTTTGCTATGGCTTGCTAATAGCTCTGACCCCTAGGCAACTTTATTTATTAACATACAAATAAAATCACATTTCAGTACAAATAAAATACCACTATACTTCAGGGATGCAACCAAAGATGAATTTAGAGATAAAAGATTGAGTTTTTCATAAACTTGTAAGTTTATAGCACATATAAAGGACATGAGAGACCACTCAGAACCACCTGTAACTCCGGCTCCATGGGATCCGCTGCCCTCTTCTGGCCTCTGTGGGTGCCTGCACTCATGTGCACATAGCCACAAAGAGACATACACACAAAGACTGAAAGTAAGTCTTTAGGAAACATACTAGAAAATACATGAAAATCAGGAGAAAATAAAGTCAAGAAGTAGTTAATGGATTAGAAATTTTAAATCAAAGGAGAAAATAAAGTCAAGAGGTAGTTAATGGATTAGAAATTTTAAATCAAAGGAGAAAATAAAGTCAAGAAGTAGTTAATGGATTAGAAATTTTAAATCAAAGGAGAAAATAAAGTCAAGAAGTAGTTAATGAATTAGAAATTTTAAATCAAAGGTAAATGTAACAGATGATTTTGTTTTGTTTTGTTTTTCAAGATAAGGTTTCTTTGTGTAGCCCTGGCTGTCCTAGAACTAGCTCTGTAGATCAGGCTGGCCTCGAACTCACAGAGATCTGCCTGCCTCTGCTTCCCAAGTGCTGGGTTTAAAGGTGTGTGCCACCACTGCCCAGGTTATAGATGATTCTTTAAAAATAAAACCATAGGAATAACTAGCTGTCTTGCAAGGAAGAAAAAAATAAATTCATAAAATTAGGAATTGGAGAATTGAGGTGTCACACTCGTTCATTCTTTCATTCAGCAAATGTTGTTTGAGCATCTATCATGAGCCAAGAAGTAGTCATGCCACCACAAATCAGGCAGTATCTTTCCCTTGAGTCACTAAAAAGGAGAAAAAATAAGTAACTCCATCTCTCATGCTTTACTCAAATTTCATGAAGGATTGTGTGAGAAATATACCGTGCCTCCATGAAAAGCACAATGTTTGTTTGTTTTTGTTTTGTTTTGTTTGTTTTCAGAAAAAAAATGTAAGGTCAATTCTGAGGTGCTCTGAACCACTCCCCAGCCAAGAGAGCAAAGGAGAAAGTGTCTCCTGACCTCTCAGGGTGCTGGCAAAAGTCGGGTACCAGATAGCAGGGAACAGACAAATGCAATAATATTTCTTCATTTGGAGACTTTCAGGGCCAAATCAAATACAAGCCCTCAATCTCCTCTCGAGATTCTGACAGCACAAGGGTTCTGGGCTCTGGTCTTTCCAGGACTCACTTGGTGGGTGTGGCCTGTACTATCAGTGCACTCCCCCTTCCCACATAGCCTTCAGCTACTGCTAGACACAACTACTAAAGGGGTAGAACTAAACTATTCCAGCTCACTTGTCCAGAAAGGGCAGCTATGAAGAGCCGCCTACACTGTTTGTGCTGCTAAGCCAGCGTCACTCCCTGGGACTTTTCTTGCACTTGTCCCCTCTGACCTTCTAGTCATCAGTCTAAGTCTCCTGGGGACACTTTGAATGAGTCAGCGTCATGTGGCCCCTTGTCTTAAGGGCCTCTGTGAGGGAGGGAGCCCACCACTAGAAACTAGAACGCCTGGGCTAAGCATCTGTGGCCATCTCCACTTTGAGCTATTCACGGCATTCATCCCCTGATTTCGTTTTGCATTTGTGTGTCTGGCTGCACAGATACTAGAGTATTTAATGAAGGAGGATGTTTCCAGACTCCAGTAGGGTTATTACAAAACACACCCAATGTATTCATCACAACACCTTCCCAAGACTCAAATGGAGCCCAAATCATAAAAATGGTTCAGATAAAGGACTGAGGAGTTGTGCCCAATACTAGCAAATCAAATCTACTACCATATTAAAGGAATAAAAAACCAATTTAAGTTAATTACAATGATGGCTTAATATTTGAAAATTTACTTACATATCTGTAAAAATATGTCAGTGGGGGTAAAACTACATGATGATTGCAACATTTATTCCTGTTATAAAAATAAATAACAATAAAAGTAATTGGAACACCAGTTCACTACATGGTTATACAATATGAATCTTGGAAAAATAGCCATTATAATTAATGTAATTCCAGAAGCACTGTAATTGAATCAGAAAAATTATCTGCTATTATCACTATTATTTAATTGAATCCTGGAATTTCTCAAAGAAGCAAAAATCATAAAAACAAAAGAGCTATAACTTTTTAAAGGAAACGGCAGGTTGTCGTTTGTGGAGGATGTTATCATTTACCTTAATATCCAAGAGCATGAGTGATAAAAAGAAGTTTAGTGCTAGATCCAGATATAAAATAGACGTTTAAAATGTGTCTTAAGTTTTTTTTCTGTAAGTGTGTATACGCACATGCGCACACACGTGTATATATGTGTATGCAGGTATGTGTGCCCTAGGCACGTGTGCACTTGAATCCAGAGGCCAACACAAGGTGTCCTCCTCAATCACTCACCTTCCTTACTACTTTAGGCAGGGCCTCTTGCTGAACCTGGAGCTCACCAATGTGGCTAGAATGGCCAGCCAGCAAGTCCCAGGGATCCTGTCTCCAGCTCCCCAGTGCTGGAGTTACAGGTGCATACTAGCTACCACCATGTCACACATTTTACATGAATGCTGGAAATCTTAAATCATCCTCAAGTGTACGCAGAAAACACTTTACCCACTGAATCATCTCCATGGCCCATTGAAACACACAGTTTTAAATCAGCAAGAGCTGGCTAGAAAATATAATAGAAACTGTTAACTCACATACAAAAGAAATAAGAATGAATACAAAATAAACAGAAAATGTGCAGAATCTAAGAGAAGACACTCGGACTTGGCTGAAGCATAACACCAGAGATGTGAGCAAATGGCAAAATATATCCTGTGTTAGGATAGAGATCTAGCTAAGCTGGTGACGTGCTTGCTCAGCAAGGCATGGAGCCCTGAGTTCAATTCTCAGTACTGCGTAAACCAGGTTTGGCAGTACTGGGGAGGCCATGTGGTCAGAAGTTCAAGGTCATCTGCAGTTAAGTAGTAAATTCAAAGCCAGCCTGGACTACATGCAATCCTGTCTCAAAACAAAAACAAAACTTATTTAGTGCTTAGATGATTCAACATTCTAAAAATGCCTGTAGCATCTAAAGTAATCTACAAGTCCAAGACAGAGCTAATTGAAGTCCAGACAGGATTCTGAAGGAGCACACCACTTGGCTGAATTATGCTAAATATTTTTCTGGAAGAATATATGTGCAAAAATTATTGTGAAACTTGAATTTTTATAGTAATAGAGGATGAATCCTTTCTGGTGTGAAAGCCTGTAATAGCTCTATCAGTAAGCCAGGAGAGTTATCACTGGATGAACAGAGAGACTCTAAAATTCAGGGGAATGTATTATCGGAAGTAGAAAAAGTAAGGACTGAGGAGGTGACTCAGTTGGTAAAGGGCTTGCTGTGCACAAGTTAGGACCCGAGTTCAGTTCATCAACAGCCACATAAAAAACTAGGTAAGATGATGCATGTCTGTAGTCCCAGCCCTTGGGAGAAAGAGACAAGTAGATCCCTGGAGCCTCCTGGGCAGACAGTATAGCCACACGAGTGCATTCCAGGTTCCATGAGAGAACTTGTCTAAAAAAAATAATGTGCAGAATAGCTAAGGACACCTGATATCATCCATCTTTGAACTATAAATGAGCATGCCCCCCCACAACACCACACATTCATTCAGAGAGAGACAGAGAGAGAGAGAGAGAGAGAGAGAGAGAGAGAGAGAGAGAGAGAGAGAGAGAGAGAGAGACGTCCTTAAATGTTATGATTAGTTTCAGAATGGAAAGCAGAGATGCTGTTGCTCGCACCTGCTTCCATTTAATTTTACCTACATCATATGTTTCATGTGTGGACCACAGAGACAAGTCTATCCTGTGTCCTCAAAGGCAGAAGCACATAATCTACTTGTGACAAATACCTGGAAGAGTTCTGACAGCCTGGAGGGTTGGCAGGCACAGGCCACTGATCTCCGGGCCATTGGGTCACTGTGCAGACCTACCCCATTTGAGAGGTAGTGAGAGAATAAATCCAGCTGTCTTTGGTGATCTCGTCTAGCATAGCATCTACTGTGGGGCCAGACTCTCTGGAACAAAGCTTGCCAAACTGTGGCCTACAGGCCCAGTCTGGCCCACTGAACGCTTTAGTTCATAAAGTTTTATTGAACATTAACTAAGCTCACTTGTTTATGTAGTATCAATGACTACTTTGGTGCTACAGTGGCAAAGTTAAATACATGTGGCAAAAACTTTATATCCCTCAAAGCCTAAAATGTTTACTACCTGGATCTTAGTAGAAAAATGTTTGCTTAGTCTAAAGGCTTCTCACTCAACACAGAGATCTGTGCAGTCAATCACGCCTCTATCAAATTCTAAGGCTGTCACATACTAGTGCCTATCCTGCATCAAGTCCCCTCACCTTCCAGGCCCCAATCTCCCTACTTTTATTAAAGTTTTCATACAGAACTGTGGTAATGTTTAGCTCAAATAGAATGTGTTAAAGGCCTGGCACATAGTAGGTGTTCATGAAAGGCTAGTCCCCTACCTCTCAGTAAGTACAGACATTCCTCGAGACCTTCAGTGTCATGGCTCTGGCACATAGTAGGCCCATTTCCTGCTTATTCAGGGCTGACTCCCTTCGCAAATTCAGAACTGTAGAAACTCCACAAAGCTCATGGGCTGCAATTTAAAACGTCCCATAGTCCAGTGATCCAAAGATAATTTACTAACAGGCAGCACACTTGGATACCGTACATCATCTCCCAAAGCCAAACTTGTCCTGCCCAGAGCCAACAGTCAGCTCTGCCCTAGAAATGAAAAATGGGCTCCTGGGAACAACAGATCCTGGATGCAGGAGGGATAGAAGAATTGCCCTGACTGCAGCACTGCTCCAATCCCACAAATCTCTGCCTCGGGAAGCATTCCCAATGGTGACCGGAGAATCCTTCTCAAGCAGAGGTTTGATAACCTGCAGTAGCCATTAAATCTGTCTGTCTTCTCAGTCAAGCACAAGAAAGACCTCACAAGGAGAGCTGCCCCAGGCCAAGGGAGTGGGGAAGGCTCTCCCACCCCTACATCCACCTGCCCCCTATCTGCCCTCCCCCATCCACCCACCCTCACCTAACTACCCTCCTACATTTCCAGTATCATCTGCTCACGTATTCTGAACTGTTCCCTTCCTTCCTCCAGATTCTGCTTCCAGTCTGTCAGATCTTCTCAGTCAGGGTTCTGTCCCTTATTCTCCATCCTGCCTCTACTCCAACCACATCACCATCGATATGAGACAATGAATTTCAGTGCTGACTGCCCTGTGCCCAGGTCACCTGGGCAGTGGCCCTTGTGGTTCCACCCTGTGACTATCAGAACAATGGCTGGAATAAAGACAGCTATGGAGTTGCAGATGAGAAAACCTAGTGGTCCCTTGACCTCCAGGTCCGTAGTCATAATGATAAATGACCTCCTCTTTTAACAGGCAGCTCTGCCACCAGGCATCAATGCCAACTGCAATCCACCATATCTGGCAGAAGTCTGAGGCTAGCAATGGCACTTCTCTTCCTGATGGGATGCACTGTGCCATTATGATGGGCTGACTCGTTTCAGCACCAAAGGCAGAAAAAATGAAGAGCTCCATGTCCAGAGAAACACATGAGGGACATGAAAAATGGGAGAGAGAAGAAAAGAGAAAATACAGTGCTGGGGTTTAAATGTTCAATGTTCCCCACAGGCTCATGTGTCTGGGTACTTTGGTCCCCAACTTGTGGCACTGCTTGGGGAGTTGTAAACCATTTAAGGAGGTAAGCTGGAAGTAGTGAGTCACGAAGGTACAAGCCTTCAAAGCTACAAGACCATCCCTGCTTCTGACCTCTGCTCTCTGCTCCCTGGTACCCTGGGACGGGAGGATCCTCAGTCATAGACTCTACTGCTACAAACCCCACATTCCTCCCACTATGATGCACTGCATTTCATCATACCACGTTGTTTATGTCAAATGTCTTGTCTCCTCTGTGAAACAAAGTACCAGACACTAACAGCAAGTCCTACAACTAAAGTTTAACCAACAGTTCATTGTATGTAACTGAGCATCGGGCAGGGGGTAAGTAATTTGTTCAAACCATTCTACTCCAATTTAACAAATAACCATTGAGAGAGGTTACAGTGTTGACTCTGTTTTTTAAGTGAGATTACCAAAACTGAAAAGACTTAAGAGCAAACATGTGACTGCTACAAAGCAAAGCCCACACAACCTTCAGGGCCTACCATGTTCATGCTCCTAGCAATTGCATTTCATCACATGGAGTTACAGTTTGAATCTGGACTGTCCCCCATGGGCTCGTGTCCTTGGGAATAGAGGCAGCTCAGGCACAGCCTTGGTTATAAAGAATTGGGGATCAGATTGGGCTACACAGTGAGATCAAGAAAAGGAATGGGAGAGTCAGGGAAGTAGAGAACCACCCCTCAAATGAGGGCAAGAGATCAGCATGTCCCCTTACGGAAGAAAAAGCCCCTGGAACTACCTTTTAGAACCAGAAATGACTACACCTTGACCCAGACTGCTCAGTTACACATACTTCTTGCCCTTTGACCCAATTCTTCTTCTGTTTAAGCTCATGATTGTGTTTAATACCCAAGATGGGCCTGGAGTCACAGGACCACTTTATCTGGTTCTCTTCCCAATATGCTGTATTGATTGGATTTCCTTTCTCTGCTTTCACCATTACTCATCTCTTTGGTGGACACATGGGGAGGTGGGACCAATCCCTAGCCAGTTGGTTAGAGTATCTTAAGCCAGAGGTACCCTTCTGCCCTAAAACTCAAGTAGCAGTCTCTTTAGAGATCTATTATACTGGGGTCCATCTGTAGGCTTTGCAGTTGGGGTAGCCCCACAGGTTGGAGAGGACATTGCCTACCATGAAGACTAGCTAGGGATAGCTACGTCTTTGTAAAGAAAGATGGGCAGCGCACAGTGTGGACTATACAGTTGCTTATGTATTCTAGCTGCCCCTCCTGCTACAATCAACGTGTAAACGCTTCCTGTGAAGCAGGCTCACATCAAATGCAAGTTGTAGGCTCAGATTCCGCTCTTTGGGGCTAAGGCAGCTCCCTGCCGGTGCTCTGTGTCTCTATCTCCAGCTTTCAGGAGCTGCTGCAAGGATTAAACACAGGAAGGTGAGAGAAAGGCTCCAAGCGGCATGCTCACAACTGTGCTCAGTAGCAGGGAGCCTTTTTCCACAGTGCCTCCCACAGCGTCTGAGCCAGCGTAGTGAGCAGTGTGGAGACTCAATAAAATGCTGTTGAACAAATTTAAAAATTCATATAGAACTCATTTAAGTTGTTAAAGGAAGGAAGTGAGCGATTGTGATGTAGAGGCCTTTGGCTCTTAAGTACTTGGAATCAAATTGTTATTCTAGTCTCCTATCCCTGCACTCCATGCTAAGGTTATTTGGTGTGTCTGGTGTGTGACTACTTAAGAAGGGGTAACAGCCCTTAATTAAGCCTGAAAACATCACCTTGAGACAGGCAGGCAGGCAGGACTGTCTCTTCAGGAAAACATTTCTGGGGCAGGCTGGGGCCAAAGAGCTGTCAATCAACTGAACACTATGTCTCTGAGCTCTTACACTCAATGAATTTTGAGATCTGGGAGGGGGAATCCATAAAGATCGGTCCTTTTTAAAATTGGGCAGCCCTGAAACAATGGGCCAGAAGGCATGGTCTAGACTCCTGGTTTAGAACCCCCCACCGTTCCCTAATATGTGTTAGTTAGGCTCTTTGCCACTCTGACAGACACCAGAAAAAAACCAAAATTACTTTAAGAGAGGCAAATTTAATTGTGGCTTATGGTTTCAGGGGTGGTAGTTTAGTCTATGACTGGCTTGCCCCTTGCTATCGGTCTACAGAAAGGCAGAGTGATGGTGGGAGGGAAGACATGGAAGAGTGAAGTTGTCCTTCTCATCATGGCCAGGTAGTCAAATAAGGAAGTAGACAGAGGAAGGGACATGAGTCCCAACATATCCTTCAAAGTCACACATTCCAGTGATCTGCTTCCTCTAGCTGGGCCCCATCTCCTAAAGTTTCCACCATAACTCAAAATAGCACAACCAGAAAGAACAGAGTCCTCAACACAAATAAGAGCACCTAGGGGGACATTGGTGCCAATGAGCCTATTTTCTGGGAGCTATTTGGCACTGATCCAGCTGTAATTGGCAGAGAAGGTACCTTAGTAATTCACCTCAGTTGTTTATTGAGCAACTTCTGCATGCTAGGCATAAGGCAGAAAATAAGGAGAATGTGGGCTTTTACCATAGTCGAGAGAACAAGGATGAGAGTGAGAAAACAAATAATAACTACAAATAGCAATTATAGACGACAAAGACAGAAGGAAGAAAGGGGTGGGGAGTCAGCCCAGATTCTGTGATGAAGCAATGTGTTTTCTTAGGAAACTACAGAGTTGGGGGTGAATTCTAATCATAAAGAAGGAAACGGAGGGGTAGGCAGGGGCCAGGACCACACAAAACAATGCTAATGAATTTAGATCTTGTGGACTTTATTCCAGGTGTAAGAGAAAGCCATGCACAGGAGAGCATGAAAGGAGGACTTGTTCTGTTGTATGATTTCAGATAGTTACTGCAGCTGGCAAGAAAGACCAGAGGTGACGAGAAGCAGAGAGAAGCATTCGGGAGCCCACACTAGTGGCGCTGCTATATTGATCCCATCCAAAGCTCTAAAAGGTGACAGAGAAGTTTCCTCCCTGACCTAAGATGACACGGGTCCTGTGCTGAGGTGGAGGCAAGGTGCAGACGCAACAACAAGCAATCCTCTAGCCTTTCTCCTCACCTCCCCAGGAATCCCTCTGGCCTAAAGACCTGGTCATCCGTATCTAGCAGACAGCGCCGGTTCCAATCTTGGCCCCAGACACATCCGGGGATTTCAATAAAAACACTTGTTAAACTCAAATGTACTCAGTCACAGTCCCTCAGGAAATTGAGGTTCTGCTGTGGAGAAGGCTCACAGTTAGACAGGAATAATGGGCTCAAATCTCGTTAGCAAAGTCGGAGAACTGAGACATCTCCAAGCTCAAAACAATCATTTCCCTTCTGCTTTCAACATTTTTGCATAGTGAGAAAGTATGCCTAGGGTGGCCAGAAATAACGTGGGTAATTATTCAACTCATCTTGGGCTATCTTTGCTTCTTTCTACTGAAATTAAAGATCATTTGTTCCGTAGTTGTTTCTCCATACAGCCCTCTCTTCCCATCTCCTCCATCTCTATACCACAGAATCTGCCTTCTCTGATTCACCCTCCACCTTCCTCTTCCACGCTGGATGCTTCTCATGTTTCATCTTTCCTGGGAACCCACAGTGTTGAGTTTGAGCTCAGCAGTTCCAAACTTTTTTTTATTTGACATCCCAGTGTGTCTCCAGTCATCTCCAAGGGAGTGGTGAAATTCATTTTCATTTACTTTAATTTAAAAAAGAAATATAGGCCATTTAGCTCTTTTAAGAGGGGGAAATGGGGTGTCAGTCAAACAGCAGGGAGGTGAATCCTGACTTTAGCTATTAGCTTATTGGGTAAAGTGGCTTTCTTCCAAATGTTCCTGGGTTGCTTAAGCAAGCAAAGTGTTTTCTAAGGTCTGAGAGACATTCACTTTTGAGGGCTGGGGAAAGACAACGTGAGAAAATTAATGTTTTATTAACTCCATTTCAGAGAAAATGGGAATTCAACAAAATGACTTATACTACACATCTCTTCAGTTATTCTATTCATCAAAAACTTGAGTTCCTGGTATAATCTTGAACCCACTGATAATGATGAAGAGGATAATGACGATGACAACAGGTGACATTTATGCATCCCACTCTGCTAGCTACTGCTCTACAAGAGTTACTTAAGTTGACCCCCACACTAAGCCCAGGTAATAATGTGTTGTTTCCAATGTGGAATTCAGCCTGAGAAGAACTAAACAAACCACCCAAAGTCACACAAATCAATGTGGACTTTGAAGTCACAACTACCTCATCACCACCATGGCACACTGCTTCCTTGTCTCCAGGGTGTGAATATGCACAAGGTAGAGCCTTTCCTACAAGAATCTCACGGGGATTGTGAGTAAAACACACAACCAAGGGCATGAATCATTTATAAAAGCAATGAGAAAGAGGACCTAGGAGTATAGAAGAGAGTCACAGACTCAGCCTAGAAACAGAGCAATCTCATGTAGGAGGATATGCTCGAAGAAGATGGCCGCAGTCTCATGGGAGTGGGCTAGGTAGTCAGAGTGGAAGAAGAGAGAAAGGGAGTTTGAGACAGAAGAAAGACTGTGGGGTGGGGGGAGCATGTAAGAACAGACCATGCCTTGGAAACAAATACACAGAAACTCTGACACAGTGTTGGATGGGCAGGTGGTTCCCTGGCAGGAGAGGCTAGTAGGAATTAATCCACTGTGGAGACACATTAGGCAGACTAATAACAGGTAGGACAGGCAGAAACGGATGTAGATATCAGATGGAAGATGCAGAATCTTAGACTTGGGTAATTATTCAACCCATCTTGGGGTATCTTAGATTCTTTTTACTGAAGTTAAAGATCATTAGTTCTGTAGTTGTTTTTCCACACAGCCCACCCTTCCTTATCTCCTCCATGTCTATACCACAGAATCTGTCTTCCCTGATTCTCCCTATGCCTTACTGCCCTGAAGCAGCTACATATTCACTGTTTGAATTGGGGGATACTGAGCATGATGTAGAGAACCATCTAGAAAATGTCTTGCTCCATGTCAGAATACCATGAAATGATAAAAGCTTGATCTCAAGAATTGTCCATCAGAGAAGACAGCAGATATTTGAGAGATATATGCAGACAGGAAGAACTGGGGCTGGTGGTTCCCACAGAGGAATCTAAGAATATTGGTCACTACTTCCCAAAGTTCCCTGGGATTTTACTTTTATTTTTCTTGTGATAATGAACTTTGATGTTTTCTACCTGCTCCACAACTGAGAGGCAAACAGGGCTGACAAACTGACAAAATTTGTGGACCCACAGTGAGAACAGAGGCTCTGACCAACCACAGTCTTCCTGCAAGTGACCCTTGCTAAGGTCCTTGTGTACCAATGCCCAACCACCCTCCATCAAGATAGCACATTCAACCTATGCTTGCCCTGGAAGCCAGTCAGTCTGACTCTGACAGCACAGGAGTGTCAGACTAAGCTGTCAACACTGACAACTGATGGCTGAACAAGACAATGCAACAAATTAAGAATCCCATCAGAGGTGGCCACTCTGCTCTCATTCCAGAAACATGGGAAAAGAAAACTATTCACCTCTCAGTATCCACATGCTGACAGGAGCAAGGCAGATGGCTAGGAAAGTTTAACAGAAAATTCCTAAAAGTTAAAACATCCTATCAGTCGTCTGTTGAAAAATTAATATTCATCACAGAGAGAAGAATCCGTATCTATATCTAATATATGATCGGTAGAATTTGTGAAAGTGCAATCAAAAATTAGCACATGGGTAGACAGATATACCTTAAAAGTTCCAAACAGAAGCCCATCACTTAATTTACATACCTAAAAAAAACATCTTTCCAATGTATTTCCCAAGTAGTTTGAAGTTGAGACTGGGACTGTAAACTATGGCATAACGTTTACCACCTTATTATCATTGGGTATTCAGTGCCCAAGATACAGGTAAACCTAAGGCATGAGGTCTTCATGTACAACTCAATTCCCACCACCACTACCAGGACCAGACACATTGACAAGGGCAGACTGGGTCTGAGCTCAAACCCCAAATGATGCCATTGTCATGGCGCTCTCAATTCGCGCACGCTTTGTATTTCTGTTCAAGTACTTCCTGGAGAAATCTCTCTGGAAAGTAAGCTTCAGTCTCTTGGGGGCAACAGGATTCTTCTTTGGTGTCTAAAGATGCTTTAGGTAGCAGCATGTGGCCTGTTAACCCAACTAAATGAAAGCTAGCAAACCTGGTTTGCACTTCCTGTGTGCAATCTTAGATCAGTCAAAGAAGCTCCCCGAGCCAGTGGCTGCAGACAAGAGTGATCGCTAACCCTTACTGAGTTATTGTTGAGCCATCAGCTTTATCTCATCATTGTACATGGCTTATTGCAGACCATTCTCCCACATTACCGATGAGAAGGTAAGACTACTGTGTTAGTCAGCTTCCCATCACTGTGACAAACGTCCAAAGCACTCAACTTAAAAGAAGAAAGGTTTATTTGAGTTCATAGCCTTGGAAGGTTGACTCTACAGTCCAGACTGGGTCTGTTTGGGGGGCCTGTGATGAGATAGGACATTTCATCATCATAGTGGTAGAAGCTGTTCCTAGGGTAATTGTGACTCAAAAAGAGAGAAATAGGAAGGGATTAAAGTCCTAATATTCCCTTCCAAGACACACTTCCAGTGTCCTAACTTCCTTTCCTTGGCCCCACCTCCTAAAGCCCCACCTTGAGCTTGGGGCCAGTCTCACAATGTATGAGATTGGGGGAGACACTCAACATCCAGGCTGCAGAAGCTGATCCAGTGGAAAAGATGAGCCAATGAGCTCAAAATTTTTATATAGAATGAGTTCCAAAGTTAAACATATAGGCAAGAAAAAAGGAGTACACCCAGCTCCCAATTGGGACTGGTTCATTAAGTCCTGACCACACTGCAGGAAAACTTAAGTAAGTAAATAGATGGATAGATAAGATTAGATAGATAGATAGATAGATAGATAGATAGATAGATAGATAGATAGA
>CABHPR010122984.1:0-20657 GCA_902168415.1 Peromyscus melanophrys
ACCTCTCCTTTCAGTTAAGGAAGCCAAGGCTCAGAGTTAAATAACTTTCCCTAGATCAGATAGCTAATAAATGGCACATGAGGGATTCGAATACAGGCTGTGAGATGGCCCCCAAACACCTTTCCTTTCCATTCTCTGTAGCTTGCTTTGAGGTGGGGAGGGGAGTCCTGTGGCAGGAGCAACCGAGTTCCACACAGCGGTCGGGTGAGGGCGTTCATGCTTCCTCCATCCCCATTGAACCCAGATCCCAGGAACCGATAGTTTTCTTCTTATGCGGCCTGATCTGAAAAATAATTGCCCATTCTTTGATCCAAGCACTTCTCCCTTTAACATGACTGGACTCAGCTCATTTCCTGCCTTGTGAGCTGTGGGGCTTGTATGTCTACAAACCCCATCAGTGGCCTGAAGGGGTATATTTAGGTCACTGCTTCAATGTGCCCACTCCTGAGCAGGAGAGAGCTTCTTTTGTAGGCATTTTCCTACCTGTTAGAGTGCCCAGCCCTCCTCTTGCTCACTCTCCATCAGGGATAAAGTAAGGGACACTTTCCTATGACACACACACGTGTGGTTGGCTTCAGGGGGACAAAGCCTCCCATCTGGTCTCTTCCTGTACAAGTGATACAGTGGCATGGGTCTGAGATTTGATGGCTGGCCCATCAAAGCAAGCAGAGTGGCGAGGTTTCAGTGGCGGTGGGTTGAGAGCTGTCTTTGTTGTCTCCCAGTGGGGCAGGGAGGCACCTGCCACTGTCCTGTTGGTTGTCTTCTAGCCTACCCTGGCATAAACACGAAGGAATCCCCATCAGAAAATGCTAGGGATGAGCTTGGTTTGCCCACAGGCCAGGTGGCAGCCTCAGTGATGCTCTGCAGGAGGCCCGATAGCCCTGGCACAGGATTCCCGGCTTTGCTTCCCAGATTTACCCTCCTTTCCTCCCAGCTGTTGTCATTGGACTGGTCTTTGTGCTGGACACTGGGGGCCCAGAGCTGAGGGAGACATGGAGCTCTGTTCAGAGTGATTTATGGGTGGGGTGTGATAGCACTTGCAGCACAGAACCCGGGGTCCCGGCACCCAGCAGACTTGGACAGCAGTGGTGGAGATAGGAATGGTTTTTGACAAAGAGAAATGTAGTTGGTGCTGAGTTTAAGTACTGGCCAGATGAACCAGAAGGCTGTTTCTTTTGGTTCTGGGGAAGGACTAGAGATGAGTCTGGAGGGGAAGCCAACCACATTTCCCATGTGCCACCATAGGAAACCTGAGCTTTGTTTTGGAATAACAGGGAGCTAGTTACCAAAGAAGAGCTTCAAGGAAAGAGGGTGTCTCAGCAAATTCGTATTTTACATGAATCAGCCAATGATAAAATGGAGGTCACATTTGAGGGGGATACAACTTCAAACAGAGATCAGTTAAGAAGCTCTCGGGATAACCCATCAATCTACCCACCCACCCATCAATACCTTCAATACATATTTGCGGAGCTGAGTGGTAGTGTGTGTTGGGTGCTTACTTGGTCACAGAAATACACAAGAAAGGCTGCGACCTCCAACACTGATGTAGGAGAGGTGAAGGAGCCCCGTGAAGCAGGTAGAGGAAGGGAGATGAGCTGGAAGGCCTTTTGGTTCTCACAATAGCAGGATTTGGTCATCGTATTGACAGGAAGGTGTTAAACCCAATGGAGGAGGCGCTCAGAGGTCTCATTTTCCTGTTGGATGATTCAGAGTCTGGGTCAGGGGAGGGGGGGGGGAGGGATTCAGCAGCAGCTTTAGTACCCTCATTGGTTATGCAAGCTAAGGGGAAGCAGTGTGCTTTCGAGGCAGACAAGTTGGTCAGGAGCTTTTCCACCTCTGCCCTGGTACTTTGCATGACCTGATGTAAAAATCTCTGGAGCTGCCTCTGGCTGATGGAGGGGCTCTCCACCGACGTGGTCATTCAGCAGGGTACCAATGGTGAGTGTCACTGCGATGACTGCTTCAGCATCCCACGGACATCTCAGCAAGAGAGCAGCAGGCAGCTGATGGAGAGGTCTGGAGCGAGGGCAGGTTCGGGCCTGGAGGAGAGCTGGACATCATCATCAGCAGGAAGCTTGAGTACAGACTGAATGGGTGGGGGAACAAACAGTGACTGGATGTCAAGCCACCTTGCTCCTTCCACTCTTCAATGCTATGACCTCCTGGGTTCCTTCTCCCCACTCTGAGCCTCAGGAACCCTCATCTACAAAATGAGATCGGACCAGATCAGTGGTCTCCAAACTTATTGGCAGTGGCTAAGTGTTTTGTTAAAATAAAATCCCAGGAAGAATTCCCAGCTTTAAAAAGCTGAGCATCTCCGGGGGAAGCAGAGCATCTTTGGTGACTTGGTGACTGGGTTCCAGTCTCTACCTTACTTCTCTGCTCCCAGCTGTGGCCATCGAGGCTTTGGGTACCAGAGGTGGAGATGATGCCTTGGGTCACATACAATTGGGGATGTGGGAGCTGGCGCCACCCTTAGATGGTTCCATCCACCAAAGCCCTGCAACGCTTCCATCTTTCAGGAGTCTAATTAAATCCCAGCCCTTTAATTTGTTTCCCTTTAAAAAACAAAAGGCAGAACTAGCAGCACAGACCATAAAACATTGCAGCCTGTGACTTGTCTCCATTAGCTCCTACAGTTCTGCCTTTGTCCAGGTTTTCATCCTCTGGCTTCATTGTGGGAACTCCATTATTGCCTTTTCCCCTTCAGAAGATATTAAAAAAAAAAAAATCAGAGCCTCAGCTGAAACCCAGCCTGATGCTTTCCTACTCATTTTGAGGGCCAATGTGTCTGATAGAGGAAAGGATTGTAAGGTTCTCCAGGCCTCAATCTGGGAGCCCTGGGGCTCAAGGATGTGAGCCAGGTTAACACTCATGAGCCAGGCCGGTTCCTACCTGTATTTGTAGCTTCTGGTTCCCCCCGCCCCCCGCCCCCCGCCCCGCATCCTGCCCTGGGTGGGGTGTGGTAAGTGGGCCAAGGGCTGTCAGCAGCTCCTAGCACACTCCTTTGACCTTGTCATCTCCAGAGTTCACATTCCAGAGCTGAGTGATAGAGTTATGAAAAAAAAAAAAAACCTCAATATTTTAAGTAAGTGTTCAGTTTTGTGTATGGTTACATTCATAGCTATCTTCAGTTGCATGGGGTCATGGACCTCAGGTTGGGCATACCTGTGAGAGCCAAAGCACCCCTGATTATGGCTCCTCATAGAGCCATTCTGCTGTCCTCATGCCAGCCTTCTGGGCTGCCAACTGTCTCCCACCCGGTTCTGACCCAGTCTCTGGCCCCTGTCGCCTGATTTACTTCTTGAAGGGCCTTTTTGTGGCTTGCTGAGGGATTGTTTTGAAGACATACATTCGACCCAGGTTCTGGGGAGAGACTGACTCTGTAATCCTCGGGGAGTCTGGGAGAAGTCTCTTTGCATACCTAGACATCTGCTCTTCAGCAGCAAGGGCACTTGCGGCCACGCTTGTTACAACTTTCATTTATGCAGCAGAGAGAGACAGGTCAATCTGTGGGGTCTGGCCTCGCCACCATCCCCCAGGCTGGAAAGCCATCACTGACAGGAGGCCGGGGTGGCTCAGCTGTCTCGGCCTTGTTAGCGGAAGGCCTGAGTTGAGCTGAAGCAAGCTGTAGGAGGCTGACACCCTTGTGACCGGGGCGAGCTGCCGTGTCATTAGCAGGCTAACCTGGCTGGATATTGATCAGCTTTGCAGAAGCCTGGCAGGTTAGCAAATGGAGCCACCACATGGGCTCCATGGATCAGGCATTTGGAGGTAACAGGATGAGAATGGGTTGTAGGGACCTCTCGGCACCCACAGAGATCTTTTCTGTGAACCCAAAGAAGCAGAACGCAGGGCTCTCACACACCTCTCCTGAGGCCACGGAGGCCTTTTCTCTTACGATGCTCTCCCTTCCCAGTAGAGGGATCTAGGCTGTCTGGCTTGGCAAAATGGGGCAGGGGCCTGGGCATGCCTCTGAGACTTGTCCTAGAAGTGGCAGCCGTGCTAACAAGCACTAATTGGCTATTGATGCTGCAGGCTAATGAACCCTGGGAGTGCAGAGAGAGCGGAAGCCTCTCTGCAGGGGCTGAGTCTGAGCACATCTGTGCCAAGTGTGTCTGCCCCAGTGGCAGCCAGGCACCTCGCATCCCACACTGGCAGTTCTGCAGAGTGGTGGGGACCCCAGAGTGTCAGGCTGGGAAGAAGCCCCAGGCTAATGGGCTCTAGTCCATTCACTCGCTTTACAGGGGGAGGAAACTGAGGCCCTGGAAAGAAGGAAATGGGCTTGCTTAATACCACAAAGGTGGCTGATGTTGGAGTCAAGGTCAGAGGTGCTGTTCAAGAAAGCCAGTCTGGCTGGAGTGTGGTACCCTATGTGAAGGTCCATCCTGGTTTGACATTCTTAGGACCTAGTGACAGGTATTCCAGTGTGTTGGAGTGACCAGAGAGGGACTGCTCTTCTGTGCCTGGACTCTTCGGGGCAGCTGCTCAGGAGAGGTGGGGTCTGGTGACCCTTTGAGTAAGAGTGTTCTAGAGGGGAGTGTCAGGGGAGATTCTGTAGTGGAGGAAGGAGTCTCAAAGCTGAGCTCGCACGAGGCCCAAGGTCAGAGAGTGGAGGTTGGTGAGGTGACTTGGAGCCTGTGTCTGTCATGGAGTCCAGGTACAGTCTGCGGGGACAGCGGGAGTCAATGCAAAAGGAGAAGATGTCAGTGGCTTCCTGCCATCTTCTTTGGGAGGGAACAGAGGTGGTCCAGTGACTGGGAAAGGCCCAAAGGAAGGTCTGGGGGATATCGGGGATCTGGTCACAGCAGGGGTGACAGGGGCTGAGGACAGTCCCTCTTCCTCAGGGCCAATACAGACCCCGCTCTTTGGACCTTCCTGACACTTGCCTCCCTCACTCCTGGTTCTCAGAAGCCTCTAGACACCTTGAGGTCCAGCTCCCTAACTTTAAAGACCAAGGGAGGAGGTTGGGTTGTGGTAAGATAGCCCCCACATCTAGCACCCTGAGGCCAGATCCTCATCCAGGGTCCTCACTGTCATACCCCATCAATGTCCCCTTCTCTTCAAAACTACTTTCATTTCCCTCCCTGAGTGTATGGCTTTGCCTCACCCAGGGCCATCCTGCCTTACGATTTAACATAGATCAAGAAGCCAGTCTGCTCTTGAAGAAAGGACTGTTTGAGCTCTGGGGTAGCTATGTTGACTGTGGGGAACAGTGATGGACAGCCTGAGGTAGTAGCTCATTCCTGGTCATGATGCCTATAACCACTGCATCTGAGCTAGGGAAGTGGACTCTTCCCTTTTAACATCTGCACAGCAGAGCCACGGAACACTCAGAGTCTTGGCTTGTGGGAAGGTGACAGCAGCCCAGTCTCTGCACACTCTCTGGATATGGTTTATATTGGTCCTGTGTACGGGTTTGAGGTTCTCCATCCTTTCTGAGAAGGGTAGGCATAGTCCAAAACGGTCTCTGTGGAGGGTCTCCGCTCCTCCCTACCCCTTTTTCATGCCTGCCTATACCCCTCCCCTCCTCCCTCTTGTCCAAAGTCTCTCTCTTTCATGTTCCAGGAACTAGGGTATGGTCCCCTGTGAATCTAGTGTGGGAGCCTGCTCCCACCTTTTGAAGGGTTCTTAGGTGGAGGAGAGAGGAATGAGGAAATATCAGATAGAAAGAGAGACCTAGACGATGAAAAGAAAGACAGAAACACAGGATAGCTTTGGGAGGGCCTGGGTCAATACCCACCATCCACTTGTCTATTCAAAAAGGATTTTTATAATATGCCAAGGGGCGGGGCAAAAGACCTCCCCCTTGCAAGATCAAAGCACACTGTACAGCCAAGTAAGTACCTGGTAAACATGCCTGTGGCCAAATCATCCATTATGCAGGGCTGCTGGGTTAAGCAAGCTCAGATTCTCTGACCCTGAGTAAGTTCTCACTAGGAAGCCTCTGTGGGCTCCACAATCTAGTATCAGTCCTTAGCTAGCATGATCACCCTCCCCGCCATACAAAATGAGGAGCAGTCCTAGTGAGTTCCAGAAAGACTGCCTGCCTGTGGGGCAACCCCAATCCCCTGCTGGGTCTCACACCTTAGATGTCGCGTTACCACGACGTGAGCATGAGGCCAGCTGCTTTAGTCCATTATAGTTGCATGTGACTCTCTGACCAGGTATCTAGGCATGGCCGGCACACTTTTCAGCTGCCAGATACTGTGAGTGTGGAAAGGAAAACTGGAAGGTCTTAGCATACAAACTCATCATCTCCCTTTATCCCTTTAAGTCCTACCACCGGGGAAGTGTTTATAGAGCTGAGAAAATGGGGTACGAAGAGGCAGCATTGCTAGGGGCCTTTATAAATCAACGTTGGCCAATAGAACTTTCTGTCATGGTGGAAATGTCTGCTTCAGGCAGTCCTGGGCCACACACAGTCATCCAGCAATGGATGCAGGGGTGCAACCTAGCTGACTTTTTAAACTGTATTTTGACTTGACTTTAGAAAGTCAGCAGTGCCTAGTGGCCACCTCCCTGGACACTGCAATTAATTACAAGCAGTCAAATCTGTATGTCAAGCTGGTCCTCTGAATTGAAACCTGGCTCTTCCAGTCATCCCTCTGCTCCTCAAGAAAGTTGTGGAATTTTCCAAAGTGGCCTGGGTTGGTTCGAGAGCATGGATCTTTGGCGAGTAGAGTCTAAGGTGATGATGTGTAGGACTCAGCGTCCCATCTTAAATTCTGGTTATTATTAGCTAATTTGCAAGTCCTCTAGCGTGTCTGATACCTTGTCCCTCTACTGTCAGCCCAGCCCAGGCTATAGGGGAGGGGAATAGAGAGGAGGTGCCTAGAATAGGTGACCACCTATAAATCCCACTACTTGTCTGGTTCCTTTGGGATGTTTTCCCTAAACACCTCAAACACTCTAAAATACTGTTACTATAAACTTCCTGTAGACTTGGAACACATCTCGTGTTATTGTCAGTACTTCAGTGACGGCTGTGTCCTGTCTCTTTCCTGCAGGGGAATGATGACATGTTCTATTTCCCATTCCTGGTGGGGATGGGATGAGATGGCACAAAAGGTTGTTCTTGTAACACCAGAGTCTGGAATGATGCTCAGGGAAACTCCAGGACATGGATAAAAGACTGTTTAATAACTGAATGGCTGAAGTTAGACTCACACAGTCTCTGTTCAGGTTTTAGAGTTTCTGACCATACCAAGGTCTGTAGCCAAGGGCAAAATGCGAGGCTGTTTGAAACCCAATTTGTTCATCTATCAAGTGTGATGGCCATACTTTTGTTCTCATGAGAACTGAGTGAGGTAATAACTGTAGATGTCTTTGCACAGTCATGGATGCTCATTTTTTCACAACAGTGTTCCTTACATTTCTTCTGCTGTTGTGCACTTGGCTTATTCTCTGGACTGTGGTCCTCTCAGTGGGAGTGGAGTGCTGTACCACCAATGCACTCCACAGTGCTTACACAATGTCCTGAATTTATCAGATTCTTGGGAATGTATTAGATTTATTGCTTGCTAGATACCTCTGGCCCCAGCTCAGGAGATGTGATGGAGTGAAGGCCAACAGGGAACATTTGTGGGTGCCCAAGCTTAGAGGAATCATGGCCTCTAGCTCAGGTAAGAAGCCTGCTGGTAATTTGCAGAAAATCTCACTGCTTTTCCCAGAGGGCATCTAAATTCTTGAGATTGCAGAGCTGTCCTGTATCATCTGCAGCTGGAAGAGAAGCCCCTTTTGCCTGTGTATTCACTGGTGTGTCAGGGCAACTCATTGTGTGGGGCAGGTGTGTGGTGTGGGGCAGGTGTGTGGTGTGGGGCAGGGGTATGGTGTGGGGCAGGTGTATGGTGTGGGGCAGGTGTATGGTGTGGGGCAGGTATGCAGTATGGGACAGGTGTGCAGTGTAGGGCAGATGTGGGGTATGGGGTAGGCGTGTGGCATGGAGTAGGTGTGTAGTATGAGGCAGGCACATGGTGTGGGGCAGGGGTGTGGTGTCGTGCAGGGGTGTGGTGTGATGCAGGGGTGTGGTGTGATGCAGGGTTGTGGTGTGGGGCAGGGATGTGGTGTGGGGCAGGTGTGCAGTGTGGGACAGGTATGCAGTGTGGGGCAAAGGTGTGGTATGGGGTAGAATTTTTTTGGATAGAATAATGTTCACAAATGAGCATGTGAAGCAAGATTCTAGAACAGGAATCTGCAGCTTTGTTTTGGTAAAGGACCAAAGAGTAGATAGTTTAGATCTGTGCACCCCGCTGTCTCCATGGTGCCTGCTCACCTTACCCATGGTAGCTCAGAAGTAGCTATAGGTAGCACACAAACTTCCCAGCAGGGCTATGTTCCAGCAGAGTGTAGCACACCCTTTTCAGCTGTCTGGATACCACTGTTGAAGAAATCTTCCTTTCTCTATTATATTCAGTATCCTGGCATTCTTGGGAAAATCGTTTGACTGTAGATCTTAGACTCTGAATTCTATACTGTTGATTTGTTGTCAGTGCCATACAGTTTTGTTACTGTAGCTTTGTGATTATTTTTTTAAACAAAAAAGTGAGTTATTTAACTTTTTTCTTTTCTCTTCTTTCTTTCTTTCTTTCTTTCTTTCTTTCTTTCTTTCTTTCTTTCTTTCTTTCTTTCTTTCTTTCTTTCTTTCTTTCTACCTCTTCAGGGTCTCTTTCAATTCTATATGAATTGGGAAATCATATTTATCATTTCCATTTTTTTTAAGATTGCAAGTTTTGTGTCTGTGCACATATATGTATGTTTGTGGAGGTGAGAGGTTGATGTTCAGTGTCTTCCTCAATTGCTCTCCATCATATTTTTGGAGACAGTCTCTCATTGAACCTGGAACCCACTGATTTGGTTAGACTACCTGGCTGGCAAGTCCCGGGATCTATCTGTTCCTCCCTCCTTTGCTCTGGGATTTTAGGTGTATGCTGCTGTCATTTGGGTTTTTACATGAGTGCTGGGGGCCTGAACTCAGGTCCTCAAACTTTCATGGCACCCATTTTAATGGATGAGCCATCTTCTCAGCCCCACCATTGGAATTTTAGTAGGACCTTTGTTGAATCACTTTGGAGAATATTGTCATTAACAATATTAATTCTTCCGAGTGAAGAACCTGAGATTTCTCTCCTTTTAATCAGGTTTTGTTTGTTTGTTTGTTTGAGACAGAATCTCACTCTGTAGCCCAGGTGTTCCCTCTACCTCAGGAGAATCCTCTTGCCTTGACCTCCCAAGAACTACAGACGCAAGCCTCTGCTCCCAGCTTTTAACCAGGCCCGTAATTCCTTTCAGTGCTGCTTTCTGGTTTAGTATGTGTTTTACATTTTTGGTTTAATTTGTTCAGATAATTTATTCTTTTTAGGTGGACATGCTTTTATATAATATGCTATTATAAGTGGACATGCTTTCTTAATTTTCTTCTCAGATCATTCATCACCGTCATCAAGAAATCTAGAAAGCCAACATTTGTGTGTGTGTGTGTGTGTGTGTGTGTGTGTGTGTGTGTGTGTACATGTACCTGCCATCAGCAAAATAAAGTCTGACATATACCTCATATCATTACATATATAAAGATCAACTCAAAGTGGATTAGAAAAATCTAACGTAACATTTAAAACTGTACAATTAGGAGTAGACACCATGGGTTAAATCCTCATGAAGATGACTGTTGTGTTAGTCGATGTGTTCATGGCATCTCTTCTTGTGTGACAAAACATTTGATGAAGAGGAGGAAGGGCCTCCTTGGGCTCAGGGTTTGCGGGGTTAGTCTGTCACAGAGGATAAGGTGTGGCAGCCAGAGGAGGGAGGTCTCGGGAGGGTCACAACACAGGAGGCTGATGCTCAGCTGGCTCCCCTTGGTCCTTTTCTTTTTTTCTTTTTTGTTTTGTTTTGTTTTTCGAGACAGGGTTTTTCTGTGTAGCTTTGTGCCTTTCCTGGAACTCACTCTGTAGCCCAGGATGGCCTCGAACTCACGGAGATCTGTCTGGCTCTGCCTCCCGAGCGCTGGAATTAAAGGCGTGCGCCACCACCGCCCGGCTCCCCTGGGTCCTTTTCATTCACTCTAGGATCCCAGCCCATGGCATAATGCCACCTCTATTCAGGGTGGGTTCTCCTTCTCTCTGGAAACTCCGTCATCACAAACTTGCCCAGAGCTGTGTCTCCTGAGTGGTTCTGAATCTAGTCAAGTTGCAATGAAGGTGAATGGTAACTGTCAATTTTTAGTTACTGTAACAGATACCTAAACCATCACCTTAAGACGAGGGAAGGTTTACCTTGGTTCATAATGAGAGAGGTTTCAACCTATGTATCTGGTAGAACCATTGCTTTTAGACACACCCTTTTGCAGGCGCATCCTTGGTGGCCTGAAGCCCCCCCACCCCCACCCCAGGCACCAGCTCATCAAATTCCTTCTGCCTCTCAATAGCACCGCAATGAGGACTGTCCATTTAGCACATGGGCCTTTGGAGTGCACTGTAGATCAAACACACTAGTGAATTCTTAGATTTTTTTCGCCTAAAGCAAGGTCACCAAAGCAAAAGTCGAGGGACTGCCTGTTAACTTAAAACCTCTGTGTAGCAAAAGCCTTTATCCAGGATGTGCAAAGAAAACCTACAGAATGGAAGAAAATATTTGCAACCATATATTTGATAAGGCTTTGAGAATCAGAATATATAAAGAGCCCGTACAACTCAACTACAGGAAGCTAGACACTCCGATTATAACAGAATGTAGATTTGAATAGACATTTTTCCAAAGAATATATAGCCAAATGGCCAAGGAGCACCTGAGAAAATGTTCAGTTTCATTGATCCTTAAGGAAATGCAAATCAAAGCTGTAATGAGATAACCACTTTATGCTCACCAGGATGATCGCCTATGAAGAGTAAAGACTAAAATTAAAAATACCCAGCAAAATAGCAGGTGTTAGGAAGGGCGTGTGGAAGCGGGGATTTTATTCTTTTGCTGGTGGGAAGGTAACATGGCGCAGCCACTGTGAAAAGTGGCTTGCTAACTCCTCCAGAAGCTAAACATGTAATTACCATATGGGCCGGCATCTCCATTCCTTATTCTCGAAGAGAAGCAAAACCAGCTGTCCATACAGAAACTTACACAAGCATTTAAAGTGGCATTCTCCAGAACAGCCAAAGCATGGGGACATCCCAAATATCAGTCAACAGATGAATGCATAAGCAGTTGCAGTCGATCCATAGACTAGAATATTATTTAGGTATAAAAAGGGATAAAAGCACTGATTGAAACTAGAACTTGGGTAAACCTCAAAACTACATTACGTGAGGGAAATCACAAAGGAACACATACTGTGCGATTCCTTTGCGTGAAACATACAGAGTAAGTAAATTCTAGAGAGAGAGAGAGAGAGAGCAGAATAGTGGTTGCCAGGGATAGAGGGAGGAGGGGCTGGGGAGCGGTCTCTTAAAGGGCACGGATGTTCTTCTGAGATGGTGAAAAGGCTTTGAAGCTGCAGAGAGGCGGTGGTCACACAACACAGCACACACGCACCGTTGCTGAGTTTGACCTGAACATGTAAACATGCACTAAGGGATTACAAAAATTAAGAAATAATGTTTCAATCAAAACTCAATCAGGGCCCATGATGACAGGACTCTACAATGCAAAGGCTGCCAAACCTGATGACCCGAATTCCATCCTGGGACTCACATGGCCGCGGAGAGCTGACTGCTGCAAGTTGTCCTCTGCCCTTCACATGCATGCCGTGTTGTGACACTCCACTCCCCTATGCATGCACACACACCAATCCATCAGCCGACCACCCCATCAACCAATCAGACGCGAAGGCCAGGTAGATGGCTACTGGGGAAGTGTTTGCTAGGAAAGCGTGAGGACCCGAGTCCAGCACCCAAATAAAAGGTGGGTGTAGTGATGTTCTCCTGTAATCCCTGCTCTGAGAAGGTGGAGACAGGCTGATCCCTGGAGCTCACTGACCAGCCAGTCTAGCTGAATCTGTGACCTCCGTGTTCAATGAAAGACTTAGTCTCAAAAACTAGGGTGGAGAGTGATTGAGGAAAACACCTGGTCTCACCTTCTGGCCTCTACATGCGTGCACACATAATACATATGCCTGCACATGTGTGCACCTACCCACATGGATACATATATACATCATACATACAGCACCCCTCCATGTGAGTGTGTGCCTCCTTCCTTCCCTCCCTCCCCCCTCCTCCCCCCACATGATCAAACGGATGACACAATTTGGCCTGTGGCCTGTAGTGTTTTGACTCCTTCTACAACAGCACTTTTCAGCCTGCAAGCCAGAACCCATTAGCGGTGTGGAAATCAGTTTAGGGTCACAATCAGCAATTTTAGAAAAGTGGGGAAAAGTAGAATAGAGCACATGAGTGGAGTTCTTAGATGGTGAGGTGTTACTACTCCCAGAGTGTTTGTTGGGGTTTTATCTCTACCTACAGGAGTGGGCATCCTGGTTAATGCTGAGACACACATGGCCGTGTTTGGACCATGGCCCTTGCAAACTTGAAAGGCACTTTTATAGTCCCGTGGCCTTTTTTTTATGGGGTTAGGGGTATTAAACTCAGTGCTGATGCCTAAAGACAAGCTGCATTTCCCACTTGGTTTTTACGGGAGCAGCTCGGACTTCTGTTTGCCTTCCATCTTTGCCACAGTGAGGCCTGCAGGACATCCTCCTCTGGCAATCCCAGAGGACTCCTTCCCAGTGTCCAGCCTGTCCTCAGGTTTCCCATGGACTCTCAGTAGCCACCATGACAAGTTCACCTGGTATCTGCTTGGGGAGACAGAAGAGCCTCTTCCACTGTCTGCAGGAGTCTTGTGGTCTGTCCTATAATCCAGAAAGCACCAAAGACTCTAGGCCGTGTCCAGTACATGGCCCATAGGTTACATGCAGCCCATGATTAGAATGAATTCAGCCGGACACAAAATCATGAACTCACTGAAAACATTAGGAGATAATTTTTTTTGTCTATTTTTTTTAATAACTTGATTGTGTGGTTGGTTCTAGAACATGAACCTTGCAAATGACAATGCTATGTTATAATGTCACACAAAATAAACATATGTCTGTATGCATGTAAGCTCTTGTAACCTGCAGGACACCCCTGTTCTAGCCTGACCTTGAGTTCTGCAGAGACTTCTTAGTAGTATGTTTGTACTACTCCTCTGGCTGCCCTGTGTAGAGGCAATGTCCTCTCTGGCCAACATTTGGTCCCGGTTCTCATCTCCTGGCTGAATGGACCTCAGCACTGTGTCCATCACTCTCATTCCTGCCTCCCACACTTCTTTCATAATGGTGGGTTAGTTGGCTTGCATGGCCTTGAGTGGGAATATATACCTTGTGGGTGTAGATGTACAGGGTGGGAACTACTTCTCAGGCTTGTTCTTGGTCCATCCCTTTCTTCAGGCCTGGAGGCCTCACGTGGAGCTTGTGGAGAAGCCACAGAGGGGAACATACTGGACAGTTACACTGTTGTATGGTGTGTGGTGGTGTGCTTTCAGGCTTCAAACTGTAGGGCATCCCCAGAAGGTGTGCGGTTGATTCCCATCCCATAGACTGCTCAACCTGCTGTGGCCTTTGTCACATAGGACATATAAGCCACCTGTTCCATGCAGTGCCAGAGACCCTGGGAAGTTGTGGCTATGGGTGGCCAGTAGCCTCTGCTTCCTCGTTCCCTGACAGGCCTGTCAGTGTCCTGATTTCGGGTCTCTCTTCTGTAGGCACATGCTCCTGGGTGGCCTTGTCTCCTCTCAGGGCTGTTCTTTGTTGCTGTTACCATGTTGTACCAGATGTTGACATCTGCATCACAGTGCTGTCATCTGTCAATGACAGGCCTCATGAAAGGAATCTGCAGCTACTGATCTGCTCTGACTCTGGCAAAGATCCTAGAGCACCGGAGCGTTCCTGGGACAGCTCTGTGGAGCCTTTTGTCGTCACCAGCTCCGAGCCACCAGGCTGTGACAAGCTTCCGGGATTGGGCTCTCAGAGGGGTCCAGCAGAGTGAGGTCCACTTGAAGAGACCTGGAGACAGGGGAGTGGGAGGGGAAGAGATGAGACCCCAGGGAATGATGGGAGGGCTCTTGGTACATGAGTTAGACTTCATGCCCTGGGAACCAGAGCCACAAGGAAGGTCTGAATCTGTCATGTTTCTGCCTGAGACCCACTACTCTGGACAGTAGCCTGCAAGCACACCATTCTTCTGGAGAGGAAGCTGGAGCAAGTCCCTGCCAGTATGGCTGATTCTGCTGGGATTTTTGTCCCCAGGGAGAGCCATACCTTTTCCTTTCTGTACGGGACCACATGGCTCTGTCACTGAAAGCCCCCTTTGGTGGCAGGCTGGCAAGTGTGAGGGTGGCCCAGAGGCTTGGTTTCCAGTGCATAACCAATTGTCTATGACAGTGTATCAGTGCATCTCATAATGCCAAGGCTTAACACACAGTTGCCGGTGCTTTGGTTCACACATCTTCAGTTTGTCAAGGTTCAGTGGGGAAGGTTCTAGGCACATCTGTGAGGCATCCACAGAACACCAGTTGAGATGGCTGGAAGAGCTCCTCCAAGACAGCACACTTGTGTAGCTGGCAGAAGCACTGGCTATGGGCTGGAGTCTCTGCTGGAACCATAGCCTGAGACCCTCTCCTTGTGGCTCTGTGGCAGTTTCCAGGCTAGCTGGAAAAACTCAAATGACCCATCAGGATGCTGCCTCATCTTTTAGGACTGAGCTAGCAGAAGTCATATAGGATATTCTAGATCAGAGATGTCCAGCCTTTTTTTTTAAAATAATTAAGTGATTTTATTATTTATATCCATGTGTATATGTGTGTGTATTAGTGTGTACAGGTACATGTATGTCATGTGTGTGGAAGCCAGAGGACAACCTCAAGTGTCATCCTCAGGGAAACGATCAGTCTCCTTTCAGGCAGGGTCTCTCATTGGCCTGGAGTTCACCAATTAGGCTAGGCTGGCTGGTTAGTGAGCCCCAGAGATCTGCCTGTCTCCACCTCCCTAGTGTTGGGATTATAAGCATATGGTACATGTTCAACACTTTTATATGGCTCTGGGAATTGGAACTCAGGACCCCATGTGTTGTAGAATATTATTTTAAGGTGTGTTACATTTGTTTATGCTCTGGAACATTTGTTCTAATGATGCAAAGATGAGTTGCATTCTTTTATGCTGCATTGTTTAACTCTGTGAAGCTGTGTTACTGTGCCTGTCTAAAACACTTGATGGTCTAATAAAGTGCTGAATGGCCAATAGCGAGGCAGGAGAAAGGATAAGGGGGGCTGGCAGGCAGAGAGAATACATAGGAGGAGAAATCTGGGAGGAGAAAAGAAAGAGCCAGAGAACAAGAAGAGGATGCTACCCAGCCACCTAGCTAGTCACGGAGTAAGAGTGAAAGTAAGGTACACAGAAATAAGTGAAAGGTAAAAACCCAGAGGCAAAAGGTAGATGGGATTATTTAAGTTAAGAACAGCTGGCAAGAAACAAGCCAGAGCTAAGGCCGGGCATTCACAAATAATAATAAGACTCCATGTGTGATTTATTTGGGAGCTGGGTGGTGGGCCCCCAAAAAAGAGTAAAGAGCAAAAACAACTACACTCATGTTTGTGAGGCAAGCCCTTTATTGATTGAGTTAGCTCCCTGGTCCAATACATCCAACCTTTTGGCAGTACAGTACCGCATTGTCATCTACAAAGTTCATGGTTGAGTATTACTCAATCAGATTACAAAGTAAATCACATAATGTTCTAAGTTAGTTCAAGATTTTGTATTTGGCAACATTTGTAGCTCCATCCTAACTTTAAAAGGAGAAGCCACAGACTGATGTGGACCAAAGTCATACCATACAAAGACCACAAGGGCTGAGAGATGGCATTGTGGGTATTTGGAGAGACCACAGCCAATGCAGAAGAATGGCTATATTTGGATGTCGCCATGCACTGACCCCTAAGGAACATTTTTTTTTCTTTTTTGGGTGGACACAGGTACACTGATGAGGAATGGATTTTCCTGCAGGCACAGGGAAGGATCCCAGCCTGGGTTTCTTGACTTGCTCTGTGTGTGGGGAGGAGGTCAAGCTTTTGATTTGCTATTTTGACATATGTAAGGGAGCCTTTGTAGGAGGAGCCCTGGATGGAGTTGTTTGCTGAATGACCTTTTCCCACCATTAGCTCAGCTCCAGCACACATTCCAATGATGGAGAAGCTTCATGGGGAGGGGTGGGGGTAGAAAGATCTGCCCTGGGCAGCCTCTCAGAGACAGGGTACACACAGGGCTTTGAAGTGTTGGCCTGGCAGCCTAGGCTGGCTAGTGTAGATTTTTTTTTCCAGTTTGAATCTCCAGGGCCACATCAGGAAGATGCCCTCAGCCTGGTGCTCCTGAAGGGAACGCAAGCGGGCTCTGGAGGCAGCTGCTTGTTGTGGTAATGAAGCTGCCCTGCTAAAGGTTAATTGTCCTCAGCTGTGTGGGGCTGGAAGCGGTTGCTGAGATCCACTGTCCTCATATTCTGTGGCAGCCTTTCCGTTGTTGAGACCTGCTGCTTCAGGGAGGGGGGAGGCGAGACTGCTGTCCACAGATGTTCCTCTCCCAGCTGCCACCCCACTGTGCATCTGTGGGACTCCTGCTAGCCAGCTGGCTCCTTGCTAATGGCTGAGAGTCTGAGAAAGCTCTAAGTTGTCACCTTTACCTGTTCTGGCCTGTGGACATTTATAAAAGCCACAAGCCTGGAGACAGTCTGTGTGGACAGGAGGTAGAGAAATAGTCCTCAGAAGAGCCCACCAGCTTGGGAATTCAGTCCCTCCTAAGTCACCATTTTCGAAGGGAGGTCCAAGGATCACCTATTCAGCATCTTACCTAGCCAACTTATTAAACATGAAGACTTCAGGCTGACTGAGTCGCCAATGTCTGAGTCAGTTCTCTGCATTTTAACAAGCACCCTGGAGTTTGAAGCTCAGTTCTCATCCCATGGACCACACTTCCCTTTGCCTCTCTGGAGTACCTCCTTTGTGGCACTGGTTGTATTTGGTGCTGGAGATGTGAGGATAAATAAGACAAGGTATCAGCCGGGGAGGAGATAATTGTTTCCTGAATTTCTTGTACTAAACTGTATTTTCTGGGGGAAAAAGAGTGTGTGGGGTGGGTCAGGGGGTTTGATTCACTTCCACCAACATTTCTCACCTTCCAGGATTTGGGACTTTCTTTCTAAGGGATTCTCTGCAAATGTTGTCTAGCTTATAGGAAATGAAAGGTCATTTGGACAGGAGCCCTGGGAATGTGATGCCATCTGGTTTGGCAGTGTGGGATTTTAATAACAACCACACTTAAGTTTTACATGACCCCTCTGACTAGCCCTGCAAATAGACAGATCTAGAAGTATCTGTTGCATACACAGAATGCTTTGGACAGCTGTTTACCCATTTCCCAAAGCCCCTTCCTTTGCAGTTTTCTGATTATGCAAAGCAAGCCTCACTTTTCCTCTACAAAGTAGAGTAGGGGCTCGGGAGATGGCTCCGTTGGTAAAGAGCTTGCTCGGCAAGCATAAAGACTTGGGAGTTCTACCCCCAGAGCTCATGTGAAAAAGCGGGGTGTGTAGTGCACTCTGTGATCCTAGAGCTGGAGTGGGTGGAGACAGGAGGATAGATCTCTTGGGATCACTGGCAAACATGGCCTGAATGGTGAGTTTCAGGTCAGTGAGAGAGCCTGTCCCCCAAAAATAAGGTAGACTGTGCCTGAGGAACCGGCAATGTAGAATAAAGCAACTGACATCAGAGTCCCATCTCGGCTGTCTGTGAGACTCCCCGTGTGTGCCCTTCAGACTCTGTCTTCCCGTCTGTCATGTTAGTTGTCCTACTGTGTGTCTCATGAAATCTGACACCTAAGGCCAATGAGGGTCTTTGGGAAGGGAGAGCAACCCCAGGCATGCAAAGCATTATGGTTAATAACAAGAACTCGATATCCTGGCTTCTGTGTCTTAGCTGAAAGGAGATCAGGGAGAAGCCAAATGGAGTGATTGACCCCATGTCACATCTTAAATCCCGACTCTACAAATACAGGTTTCCAGTATTCCAATTAATCCTTATAAAAAGTTGGAGAACTAGGTAAGACAGATGTTATCAGTACAGTGAGGAGATTGGACTAGATAGTTTCTGGGGCCTCTTCCAGCTCTCAAATTGAATGATTCTGTTGTCTGCCAGATGAGAAAACTGAATTGGACTGAACTGAAGCACCAGGAGGTAGGAAGAGGTGGCTGAGGCCACATGATCTCTAGCGACCAGAGTTGAGTGTATGTGGGTCCCCTGGCCCCGCCTCACCTGCTTTGCTGGTCGTAGATGCGTCGCCTCCCTCTGGGTCTTCACTAGCTGAGTTTGACCTGTATGGACAGATGGGACCTTTTCTCCTGAGCACTGTCACTCCCAATACATTCTTTCTGCATGGATTTGGACATGCGGGGCAGTTGCTGTATGCAAGTGCAAAGATCTTGAGTTCTCTCTCCGTGGAGGACGCGTCACCACCAGATTGTCCTCAGTGGCACAGAGGCTTTACCATGGAGCCTTGTCCACTCATGCCTGGCTCCTCCCTCTGCTTTGCCACTGGGGAAGGCAGAGTGGGTGGTTCTTCCCATGCTGCTGTAGGCACTAATGGTTTGTATTATTTAACGTTGGTTTGTGTGCCGGGAGCCACTTCCACAGGCACAGGGTAAGGAAGTGGGTAAATACATAAACTGGGAGCCGTCAGGGCACACCAGGACTGGTGTGCCCTGGAGGGCGGTGCAGAACGCCAGCACTCAGCATCTCTGCCTTACCTAGCCTCCCGCTTTGAGGTGGGGAGGGCCCGCAAAGGGCCTTGCTCTCCATTCTGGGCCACACTGAGCTGCAGGAGGTCATCAAGCATCGAGGCAGACTCTGATTAATACTGCACCAGGGCTTGGCATGTCGGGAAAGCATGCCTTCCTCGAGAGGTATTAAATATTAATAGCAGGAGTAGAGGCAGAGGGTAAACAAAGTGAGTTGTCAAATGTTCATTTTTAAGGGCAACTGTGTTCCCTCCACGGTCGGGAGTAGAATGAGTCCTTCCAGAGAGGATCAGAGGCTGCGCGCTCCTTGGGTCCTATTTCACTGGGCTCAACAACAGACTCTCCGCTGTCCCGGAAGGAGGAGCATCTGGACCTGTACCTGACTGCATGGCTGTGTGTCTCTTTGGAAGCATTGCTGAGTCCTAGCCGGGCTGTCCTTTCTAGGGGCATCTCTCAGGATAGCCTAAGTTCAGAAGGAGAGAGCGTCGGGTGAGAAAGAGCCCTCCAAAGCCATCCCTTCTGATCTCTTACCACCTGGCAAGGTCGTATCAGACGCGTAGATCCTCAGAGTTTTTCAGAAAGAACTTTGTCACCTGTCCATTGCAGGGCCAGCCACTGAGGGAGGCGTGGCTGCTGCTCCTGGGAGCTGTAGAAGACCTTTGTGGGGGGAAGGGCTAGCTCCCCAGGATTCTGAGGGCAGGACCGAAGAACTGCCACACTGGTCTGCCGGCCAGAGGTGGGAGGTGTGTTCTGTAAGGGACGATGTGCTGGGTAGCTCCCGAGTGCTGCTGTCTGAGTAGCACATTTAGAAGCCATCTCATCCACAACTGAGCTCTACTTGTCGCCTTCCTGTGTCACGTGATGCACTGTGCTGTGCACTTTGCAAGTTCCTCAGGATGCAAGCATGGGCGAAGCAAGCAGACAATGCTGCCTCTGCCCAGCCTAGGTTCAGCAGGGAAATGGAACAGATGGGTCGTGAGCAGCAACTGTAAAACGGGTAAGCACTCCAGTACTGAGAAGGTAAGGTGCCAAGGGAGACTGTTCTGTCGGGGTAGTCAAAGGCTTCTCGGAAGAAACAAGGGTGGTGGCAGAGGGCCAGTGTCTAGCCATGTGGGATGCTTAGGAGAGAATGGGCAGCGAGCGGGGCAAAAGGGCAGGACATGAGAGCAGAGGCAGGATTTAAGAGAGACCAGGGACCAGGCCTGCCGGCCCCGTGAAGTGATTTCTGAGTCAGGTAGCATGAGTGTGAGCCAACTGCACCCAGGCAGGAGAACCTCCTCCAAATGCAGTGCTCTGGGCTGTGTAGGTACAGAATCACGGAGACCAAGGACCACCATTTTCATTCCTACCTTCATCCTCTGGTCATGCTTTGCCAGAGTCAGGGAGCTCACAGCAGTCTGGCTGTCCAGTCAGTTTTCCTCCTGCTGGCCTGGCTCGGCCTTCTTGAGTCTGCAGAGTGACTTCTTTACTCTTCCAGACACCCCCGTTATGCACTGAAAGCCAGCAGCCATGGGATGCTGCGTGTTCTCTTCCTGAGGTTGGGCAGCTCCAACTTCTTCCTTCGCTTCTCATATGCCTTGATTTCTCTGTGGTACCAGCTCAGATCCCTTGTGGGCTTGTTCGTTTGTTATAGTTCCTTCTGCAAGGGGTGACATCTAGTGCTCTGTGTTAGTCTAACTAGGGCTCAGTTAGAGAAACAGTTCCCTACTTGGTCCTGAATACTCTGCTACTGTTAACACAACCTAAGGGTTCACTTCTCATTCTTTCTTTGTGTGTGTATGTGTATGGTGTGTGTGTGTGTGTGTGTGTGTGTGTGTGTACTATGTGTGTGTATGTGTGTGTGTATGGTGTGTT
>CABHPR010122985.1:0-14525 GCA_902168415.1 Peromyscus melanophrys
GGCTCCTCTAATCTAGAGGACAGGTGACTTGCAAGAGCTGTCAGGACCCTTGGAGAACTGTCGATCATCCCTTGGGGCCTGGTTGACCCAGGGGTAGGGTGTAAAATAATGGCTGTTCCTTTATCCCCTGTAACTTCATTGGCTTGAGTCCAAGTTTGGTTGTTGACCACTCCTCCCTCCCCCACCCCCACCCCCCGCCCCCACTCTTACTCCCACCCCCGGAAGCCTTGTTAGGACAGCCTTGAAGAGAAGGTTGGACATGGAGCACATCTGATGACTTTTTACCTTTTACAAGACAGATCTAGGAGGAGGAAGGTAAATATTTACAGTTACTATTATTGTTTATTTTGATATTAAAGCTTAAATTACCAATGATTGGTCACTCTCTCTAACAAGTTGACTTACACTCTGAGGGACATTGTGCAGGGACAAGTTTGCTTCTTTCTTAGGGATCAATTTGACCTAATCTTAGGGACTGCATTTGGTGAGAACCAGTGTGCAAAGAAGAGCAAGGGTAGGGAGGCGGGAGCTGGCAGGAGCGTGCGCTGCTAATTCCAGAGCTGCATTGGCTGATGAGAATAAAGGCCCAAAGTTTACTGGGAATTAGGGTACATGCTCCCCCGAGTCCTGAAATTACTTTAGTTATCAGGGTCTAAGTTCCCCAACTGGTGATGGTCAGAATCCACAAGTTGCTTTGACCAGTGGGGACCAAGCTTTACATACACACACACACACACACACACACACACACACAATCACACACACACAGTCACACTTACACATACTCTCATGTACAAAAACACACACAGACTCTCTCACACTCACAGACACTCACACACACACTGTCACACACAGAGACACTTAGACACACAGATACTGACTCATATAGACACTCACACAAACATACTGTCACACACACACAGTAAAGATGTAATTGCCTCTTAGATATATATGCCTTTAATTTCCTTCCTGGGAGAATCCAGCATGATCGGGAGGCGATCCTAAAAGCCTTTTATCCTAGCTACTGCGTGTTGGTGGCTTATGGCTCCAGGGTAGTCTCTGTTCTCTTAAGACCCAGTTGGTACATTTAGGTAAAAAGACCTAAAAAATCACCTCATGGTGTTATGGATATATTCTCTTGGAGAAGTGCCAGCTACCACCAAAGCAAAGGCCTTAAGGTGACAGAGAGATAAAGCCTGGAGGTCAAATTCAGAGAATAGCCAAAGGGTAGCTGCTGGTGGGCCATCAGCAGGAGCATCCCTGAGCTGCTAGTGTGCTCACCTGGTCTGACCTTGTTTATGGCCCCCCTATAGGTGACCAAATATGTTTCCCAAGAATCAGGATTCTCTCCTGCAGGGGCTTAGTCTTGTTGGTAAAAGAATTTTAAAACAGACTCAGAAGGAAACTCAGGAACCATTTTATGAAAATTCGCAAGAACAGCAACAAGGCAGGCAAGCCATAAATCTTGTTAGCAGCCGGGAGGAAGGAGCCCATAAGTGGGAGAGAGATGGGCTCATGGTGGAGGTCTGCAAGCAGCTGTACCGGGAGGGAGGTTCTACAGAGAAACACTGACGCACAGAGGGGGTCAGAACGAGCATGCTTGCCAAAGAAGAGAGAGAGTGAGAAGAAAGGGACAGTTAGACGCTTTGTATTAGAACTCCAAAGAGCAAGAAGACAGTAAAATGTAAGCAACTGCCTCTTATTTATTTATTTTAATTTTTTGAGACAGAGTCTCATTCAGCCCACGCAGATGTAGATTATATGTAGCTAAGAATGATCTTGGATTTCTGACTTCTTGCCTCCGCTCTTGAGTGCTAGGAGTGTAGGGGTGCACTGCTGTGCCGAGCTTGTGTGATCTCTGGGGACTGAACCTGGGACTTTGTGTATGCCCAGCAAGGACGCTAGCAGCTGATCTCCATCCCCTGTGTAAGGAAGTACCCAAAATGAGACAAAATATTTTCACCAGGCCTGGTGGGATTGCTCAGCAGCTGAAGAGTGCGCTCTCTTGCAGAGGACCTGAGTTTTATTTCCAGCACTCAGGGTAAGTCACGTGGCTCCTAAATACCTGTGACTCCAGCTCCAGGGGATCTGATACCTTCCTCTGGCCTCCAAGTGCCCCGCATGCGTGTGCAACACCCCATACAGACAGATACACATGCACATCATTAACAATAATAAGTCTTAAAAAACTGTCGTTATCCTAGAAGATACTCATTTTCTCCCCCTCCCCCCATGCAACCATTTCCTGAGTTTGTTGCACACTGATTAATTTTGCCTGTTCCTGGACTTCATGTAAACAGAATCAAACATATCTGGTTGATTTCACTCACACAATGTGTTGAGATTCAATTGTGTGTGCTAATGAGTTATTTGGTTGTTGCTATTGTTAAGTCGTATTCTGTTTCTCGGCTGCCATTTGTTTATGTCTTCTCTCATTAAAGAACAGGTTAGTCCCTTCCAGGGTGAGGCTAGCATGCAGGTATTCTTGTTCAAACCTTTGTAGAACATTGGTGTTCAGCCAGGAGTGAAATGTGAAATTGTTGGGTCACTGTATGTTCCCACAGCAGTGCATGAGAACTGGAATTGTTGAGGGTGTGTGTGTGTATATATGTGTGTGTGTGCATACGTGCGTGTGCGTGCACCCCTGCATGTGTGGTTGTGCTGGTCCATTCATGCACATGTGGAGTCCAGAAGGAGATGTCAGGTGTCCTCCTCCTCATCACTGTCCCCCTACTTTTTTGGTGACAGGGTCTCATAGTTCCCCACCTTGGCCAGCAAGCCCCCAGGACCCTCCCTGCTGTCTCTGCCTGGTCCCCAGCACTGGGCTTCTACACATGCACCGTCATCCCTGACGTTAAACTTAGCTCGCCATGCTTGCCCAGCAAGCAGTTACCACTGAGCCATCTCTGGCCAACTGCTGTGGACAGTATTCAATGCTGATGGTCTTTCTGATTTTTGCCATTTGAGTGACTGATTGATAGTGTCACTGCCTTTTTTTTTTTTTAACTGTTGAATTTTGGGTTTTGAAGATAAGAACATGAGCCAGGGACAAGATATAAAACAAACTGGTGATGTGCAGGCCCACTGTGGGCCATGGTTTGTGTGCAGGCCCACTGTGGGCCATGGTTTGGAGGGGAAGTAGTGGTTGACTAGTTGTTATTGGTGGTCGGGGTCCAGGCTGGGTGTTTTCGGGTTCTTGTTGTTGTTTTTGTTTTTCCGAGGCAGGGTTTTTCTGTGTAACTTTGGAGCCTATCCTGGATCTCGCTCTGTAGACCAGGCTGGCCTCGAACTCACAGAGATCCGCCTGGCTCTGCCTCCCAAGTGCTGGGATTAAAGGCGTGCGCCACCGCCGCCTGGCTATTTTCAGGTTCTTGACAACTCATCCAAAGAATTGAAAACTAGGATTCACAAGTGGATCTCTGAGTTTGAAGCCAGCCTGGCCTATGTAGTAAGCTCCAGGCTAGCCAGGGCTGCATAGTGAGACCTTGTCTCAAAAATAAACAAATAAAATACAGGCAAAAAGCAGACAGACAAAAGCCACATCAAACCCCTGCCTTTGGCTTGGCACAGTGGCGTACACCTTTAATCCCAGCACTTGGGGCAAGGTGGGGGGGTGGTGGTGGAGGCTGATCGCTGAGTGTTTCAGGCAAACCAGGGTTGCATTGTGAGACCCTGTTAAAGACAATACAAATAAGAGAACAGAAAGAGTTGACATTTATAAAAGAATCAGGATAACTGTATTGAGATAAAAATTGACAGTGGGGATGGGGTAGCAGGAGACATCTGGAGAGATGGCTCAGCTTTTAAGGGTATTTGCTGCTCCTGCAGAGGACCAGAGTTCAGTTCCCACCTCCACATTAGGTGGCTCACAACTGCCTATAGCTCTAGCTTCAGGGGCCCACTGCCCTCTCCTAGCCTCCTTGGGTATCTGCACTTATGTGCAACCCCCCCCCCACCCCATGCACATGTATACTTAATTAAAAACAAAAATAAAACATCAAAAAAAATAGCCAGCCACATGAGTGGGCAAATCCAAAGGCCCTGTTTTTCTTCAGGCTTCCTTTTATAGCCTTCATGAGGAGGGCCAGGTTACCGATGGGTGTCTCTTTATCAATTGACAAATTAGGTCATATTCATTTTTCTTATTGCACATGTCCTTTCCTATAATATATCTGATTTTAGTCATATGTACACCTAGGGGATTCTCCCCAAAGGTTACTAAAGGTCATAGTTTTGCCCTATTGCTCACTTATCCAACACCGTCTTGAGCTGGATAATCAACTGTGGTGGTTCTATTCCTGCACTGGAATGAAAGTTGTCGAAAGCTGGTTGTTACGGGTGTGTGTGTGTGTGTGTGTGTGTGTGTGTGTGTGTGTGTGTGTCCTAATGCAGGGGGAGGGTTGAGGGTTTCCGAGGCTGCCAGGTGCGTTGTGTATATAGTATGTGCAGGTGAAGGAGCTAGGCTGCTAGGCTGCCAAACGCATTGTTGATTACAAGCTGTCTTGTGTGCTTGCCTGCCTCATAGTGGCTTTCCACAGAAACTCCCGGGCTCCAGCATGTTCTCTGTTGTCAACTGGGATTTTCAGATTTGGTTCTTGTAGTCAATAATCTAGGCAAATTCAAGAATGTTCCTGACTTTAAATGTGATATCTATAGCATTTGCCTTATCCTCAATGTTGGTTCCTTGGTCCCGACTTTTAACTGTTTGGACATTTCTTCTTGGGCTTGTATCAGGCACTGCAAATCTCAACAAGTCCAGGATGGAATCATTTTCTTACGGTGTCACTAATGAACGGTGGTGTTGGTGGCTGAGAGAACAGGAAGAATGTCTGCGGCAGGGAAGGGAGTGAATTGAGTTCACTGATGCAGAACAGTGCTGGTGGGGCATGGGAGCAGGACAGGATGGGACTCAGAGGTTCCACTGGGCAAATAAATTAACAAGATACGCCAAGAGTGGAGGGTGGGGAGGAGGGTAAGCAAGCCAGAGCCACGGAAGCTGAGCCAGCAAGAAGCATTGACATTTTTTTATTACAATTGTATTTGTCATATGTGTATGTGTGCAGGTACATGCGTGCCATGATGCATGTGTGGAGGTCAGTGGGCAGTTTGCATCTCCCTTATTTTTGAATTAGCACACAAAGCAGCTGTTTTTTGAGGTATTTTCATGCTGAGCTTCCCTTGCCCTCTTCCGTGCTCCCCACTTCTGCCCCCAGTAGAGCCCCCTCTCACGTTCATGCCACCTGTGTTCGCCACCCTCCTGTCTTAGTTAGGATTCTGCTGCTGTGAAGAGACACCATGACCACAGAAACTCTTATAAAGGAAAACATTTCACTGAGGGGCCAGCTTACAGTTTCAGAGGTTTAGTCCATTATCATCCTGGCGGGACATGGTGGCATGCAGGCAGACATGGTTCTGGAGAAGGAGCTGAGAGTTCTACATCTGTATCCACAGGCAATAGGAAGTGAACTGTGAGGCACACTGAACGTAGCTTGAGCATATGAAACCTTAAAGCCCACTCCCAGTAACACACTTTCTCCAACAAGGCCACACCTCCTAATGCCACTCCTATGGGCCTATGGGGGCCATTTTCTTTCAAACCACCACATTCCACTCTGTGGCCCCCATAGGCTTGTGGCCATATCATAAAGCAAAATGCATTTAGTCCAACTTTAGAAGTCCCCATAGTCTACAACAGTCTCAAACTTGTTTAAAAGTCCAAAGTCTCTTTTGGGACTCATGCAATCTCTTACCTACAACCCCCTGTAAAGTCAAAATAAAAAACAAGTTCCATACTTGCAACATAAAATGGCACAGAATATACATTACTGTTCCAAAATGTAGGAAAGGGGGCATAGTGAGGAAATACCGGACCAAAGCAAGACTGAAAATGAGTTGGGCAAACTGCAAATTCTGCATCTCCATGTCTGACGTCATTATCATGGTGGGGAGCACAGCAAACATGGTGCTGGGAGAGATCTGAGAGTTCTACCTCTGGATCTTCAGGTAGCAGGAAGAGAGAAATTCTAGGCTTGGCATGGGCTTCTGAAACCTCAAAACCTACCCCCATTGACACACATCCCCCAACAAGGCCACACTTCCTAATCCTTTCAAATAGTGCCACTCCCTGGTGACCAGGCATTCAAATCTATGAGCCCGTATTGGTCATTTCTATTCAGACCACTACCATAGGTTTATGGCCATATCATAGTGCAAAAATACATTGAATCCAACTTCAAAAGTCCCCATACTCTATGTAACAGCCTCAACACTGTTTAAAAGTCCAAGTTCAAAGTCTCTTGTGAGAATCAAGGCAATCTCTTAGCTATAGCCCCCTGTAAAATCAAATTAAAAAAGCTGTTCATGTTGTGGGGAATTTACCAGAGAAGACTGCTTGGACATGGGTTTAAGCCAATAGAAAGTCTTTATTGTCTATCTATAACGCGACTACGCTGAGTGTTCGGGATTTTCTCAGGGTGAGCTTTTAAGCACAAAAACCATGTTCTAGGTTGACATGCTTCCGTTAACAAGAACAGTTAGCCAGAAGAGGAACTACAGAAGCCAGAATCCAAGGTTAGTACGTTAAGACTTTCCCAGAACTGTGGACTGTGATGTTTCATTTCATTGAGGTGTTTTGTTTTTGACAGGTGGTGCTGTCTGTGTGCTGAGTTTTGCAGCCTGAATGGCACCTCCACCATGGGGTCAGTTGTGCTAAGGTCTGGGGGCTACTCAGGTCTGGGCCCTGTTGCAGATGGCACATTTCTGACATACAATGGCACAGAATGTACATTACCATTCCAAAAGGGAGGAAAGGGAGCCCAGTGAGGAAATACTGGACCAAAGCAAGAATGGAACTCTCAGCTCCTTCTCCAGCACCGTGTCTGCCTGCATGCCGCCATGCTTCCTGCCATGCTGATAATGGACTGAACCTCTGAACTGTCAGCAGGGCAAACTCCAAACTCTGCATCTCAGGTCTGATGTCAAGGTCTTCAGATCTCCAACTCCTTTCAGCTTTGTTGACTGCAACACACTTCTCTCTCTTGGGCTGGTTCCACTCCCTGTTACCAGCTCTTGTTGGCAGGAATCCCACAGCTCTGGTAGCTTCAACATTTTGGGGTCTCCAAGGCAATCCAGGCTTCACCTTCACAGCTTCACATAATGGCCTCTCTCAGCCTCCACACAGGGACACCCCTGGCACATGCTTGGCCTCAGCAGCTTTCCATAGTCGTGGAGGGATATTCCATAACCCCTTTCTTCTATCCTTGATTCTAAAGCCAGAACCACATGGCCAAAGCTGCCAAGTTCTGCTGCTTGCTGGGGCTGGAACATGGCCCTCTCATTCAATTACATCTTTATCAGCTTTCTGTTTTTGATGGTTCCTTCACTGCCTAAGCTAGGCTATTTGGGAACTTACTCTGTAGCCCAGGCTGGCCTCAAACTCAGAGATTCACCAGCTTCTGCCTTCAGAGTGCTGGGATTAAAGTTGTGCACCACCATGCCTGGCCTCAAGCTTTTCCTGAATTCCTTTTCACGAGCTGGAAGCTTAGCTGGATGGGATCTTGCCCTGAGGTCACCACTCCCTTTATTCCATTTTATACCCGCTTTTCTTTAACCTTTTTATCTCCTTGAACACAGGACTCAGCTCCATTCCACTGCCTGGTGCCCTTTTCTCCTCACACTGTACGTTTTGTGTTTTTCCTTGCTCAGCCTTGTCCTTTTCATTATAGGTCTTCATATGTGTGAACACTTATAACCGTAGCAGGCTTTCTTTTGGGCTACCAACCAGCACCCAAATCATGACCTGGAGACTTATTATTAGTTATGAATTCTTGGCCTGATTTCTAGCTAGCTCTTATAACTTAACCTGTTTCTCCTCATCTATGGTTTGTCTCAGGGCTTTTCATTTCATTCCTTCATTCTGTATGTTCTATTCTATGTCTGTCTGTCTGGTGGCTGCCTGGCTGGCCCTGGGCATCTCCCTCTCTTTCTCCTTCATTCTCCTCATTCTCTCAAGCCTAGATTCTTCCTCCTACTTATTCTCTCTGCCCACCAGCCCCTCCTGTCACTCTACTGCCCAGCTATTGGCCATTCAGCATTTTATTAGACCAATCAGGTACCTTAGGCAGGCAAAGCAACACCTCTTTACATAATTGAACAAATGCAGCATAAACAAATGTAACACACCTTTACATAGTTAAAGTAATATTCCATAACAGATAACCAATGGCAGATTCTATGCTAGGCTGTTTTGAGATTTCTTCTGCCAACAGAATTAATCCAAAACTCCTCACTGTAGTCTCTGGCAGTTTTGGGACAAGGGCAAAAAGCACCACCTTCTTTGCCAAAATATCACAAGAACAGTCTCTAGGCCACGTGCTAAAATTCTTCTCCTTTGAAACCTCTTGAGCCCCTACAGTTCAAGTCACCCTTAGCACCCTTGTCCTCCATGCTCCTACTAGGGTGGCCCATTAAGCAGTGCTTAAAGCCTTCCACTGCTTTCCTAACTGAAACTCCCAAAGTTTACATTCCTCCAAAGAAAAGCATGGTCAGGCCTATCACAGCAATACCCCAGTCTCTGGTGCCAACTTCCGTCTTAGTTAGGGTTTCTATTGCTGTAAAGAAACGCCATGACCAGGGCAACTCTTATAAAGGAGCATATGAGACCTCAAAGGCCACTTCCACAGTGATATAACAAAGTCACGCCTCCTAATAATGCTACTCCCTATGGGCCTATGGGGGCCTTTTTCTTTCATACCACCAATACCTCCCCATTCCCTTTCCTGAAATCTTTTCTCCTCTCATGGTCCCCTTCTAGTTTCATAAGGTATACTCATACTCACGTAACTAACGTATAACCACATAACTACACATACGTAAATAAGGCTAGGATCAGCTAATGAGAGAGAACGTGGGATATTTATCTTTATGAACTTGGGTTACCTCAATATAATATCCTCCAGTTTCATCCATTTTCCTGCACATTTAATTTTTACTTGTGATTTAAAAAGATTCCCCTGTGTATTTATATATACTGCGTTTTTATATTCACTCACCAGTGGATGGACAGCAAGGCTGATTGCATTTCTTTGCTATTAGGACTAGATCAGCAGTCAACGTGGACAGGCAAGGATCTCTGTGGTAGGACAGAGTCCAGAAGTGGTAGAGCTGGGTCATGTGGCAGTTCAGTTTTTAGCTTTGTGAGAAACCTCTGCACAGATTTCCATAGTGGCTGCACCGGTTTACACTCCCACCAGTGGTGAATAAGGACTCCTCTTACCTCACAGCCTTGCCAGCATTTGTTGTCATTTGTTTTCTTGACGATAGCTGTTCTGACTAGGGCGAGATGGAGTCTCAAAGCCAGTTTAATTTGCATTTCCCTGATGGTGGAGGATGTTGAACGCGTTTAAAAAAACAAAACTTTGGCCAGTTGAGTTTCTTTTTTTGAGGACTGTTCAGCTCATTGGCCCACTTGTTGGTTGGCAGATTTTTTTGGCATATTTTCATCCTTTGGTTCTTTTTGTTTTTTTCTTTCCCTTTAATTTGAAGACAATTCCTGAACTATATCATTGAGCCACAGTGACAAAGACAGCATGTCAAAAGTGTAAATACTGACATGTAAAACAATGATCAGAAATAACCTTCTGCCGGGCGGTGGTGGCACACGCCTTTAATCCCAGCACTCGGGAGGCAGAGGCAGGTGGATCTATGTGAGTTCGAGGCCAGCCTGGTCTACAGAGCAAAATCCAGGACAGGCACCAAAACTACACAGAGAAACCCTGTCTCGAAACACACACACACACACACACACACACACACACACACACACACACACACACAAAGAATATCATTAAAATTTTGATAGGGATTGCACTGAATTTGTATATTAATCCTATACTTCTAATATTAGTATAGATTTTCTTTTTTGGTTTTTTGAGACAGGGTTTCTCTGTGTAGCTTTGCGCCTTTTCCTGGAACTCACTTGGTAGCCCAGGCTGGCCTCGAACTCAAAGAGATCCGCCTGGCTCTGCCTCCCGAGTGCTGGGATTAAAGGCGTGCGCCACCAACGCCCGGCTTAGTATACATATTTTTACATTCTCAATACTGCCAAACTATGAGCATGGAAGGTCTTTCCATTTTCTATTTTTATTCTTCAATTTATTTTTTCAGTGTCTTACAGTTTTCATTGTAGAGGTTTTCATCTCCTTTCTTAGGCTTACTTCTAGGCATATTGTTTGTTTATTTATTTATCTTGAAGCTATTGAGAATAGAATATTTTTCCTAATTTTTTTCCTTAATGATTTCATTTTTGGTATATATAAAACCTAATGGCTCTTTTATATATATATACATATATATATATTGATTTTTCTTTCTCACAACTTTAGTGAAAATGTTTATCAGATTTCAATGTTCTCTGGTGGAGTCTGTAAGGTCTTAAGTGTAGAATCATGTTCTTTACAGCACGGAGCAATTTGACTTCTTTTCCTACTCTTGTCCATTCACATCTCCCTCTTGTCTGAGAGCTCTGAGACTTTGAGCTGTATACTGAATATGAGTGGAGAAAGTGGGCATCTTTGTGTCCCTCCAGAGTCTAGAGGAAATGCTCAATTTTCCCGTCTAATCTTTGCTTTAAGTTTATTACATAAGCCTTCTTTATGTTGAAATATGTTCCTTTGGTTCCTAGTTTCTAGCATACTTTTAATCATGAAGCATATTGAACTTTCAAGTGTCTTTCTGTATCAAGGTGAACATGTGATTTTTGCCCTTATGTCTGTTTATGTGAAGGGTCATAGTTACTGGTTTGCATATGTTGAACCAACCTTTCATCCCTGGGATGAAACTGATCATGATGTTTTGATTTTTTTATTTTAATCTTAAGACTAAAAAACTTATGTGTGTGAGTTGTTTGCCCGCATGAATGTATATACACTACCTGTGTGTCTGGTGCCTCTGGAGGAGGCCCTTGGAACCGGAGTTGTTAGCTGCCTTGTGGGTGCTAGGAAGCAAACCTGTGCCCTCTGCAGGAAAATTCTCCAGCTCCTTTGGTGTGTTCTTGGATTTTGTTAAGAGTTCTTCCATCAGGGAAACTGAGCTATAGTTTTCTTTTTTGTTGTGTTTTTATCTGCTCTGGTATTGGTAATGTTGGCTGGATAGAGTGAATTTGGCAGTGTCTCTTCCTGTCCTGTTTTGTGAACAGTTTGAGAGGTGCAGCTGGATTTTCCTTAAAGAGTGAAATCTGGGCCTGAGAGATGGCTGCTCTCCCAGAGGACCAGAGTTCGATTCCCAGCACTCACTTGGCAGCTCACAACCAGCCCCAGGGAATCGAAGAGGGTCTGATGCCCTCTTCTGGCTACTGTAGGTACTGCATGCACATGGTACACATACATTCAGGCAGAAACACTCATGGACATCAAATCGAATAAATTAAATTAAGACAATAAAAACATTGTTTAAAAGTAAGTTTGGAATTCAGCAATGAATCTGTATGGTCCTGAGTTTTTCATTGTGAGGAGTGTAAGCCCCTCGAGCTATACCAGTGGCCAGGCCCTTCTCCAAGGACCTCTAACTACCAAGTTCCACCCACAGAATACTCTAACTGATGGACCCTTCCCCTACCCTACAGAGTAAAAAGCCCAATCTCTGGACATGAAACCCCACCAATCTCCATCCTGGAAAGCTCCACCCTGAAAAGTTCCACCCTCTTCCCAAGAAGTTCTATAAAAGCCCTGTATCCTGTTCAGTGTGCGGCTGTTTCTCACCCTAGCAGAGGCGGCCACCCTCCTGGGTTTTTTCCCTCCCAGTAAATCTCTTGTGAGAAGTTTGTGTAACTTTGTGGTATTCCTTGGCTCTGGGCTGCCAGGACACCTTTCCATTCTAGCTGTGATGCTTACATTTGGTGTTGTGACTCGGATAGGCTCTCCTAGTGCCTGCATTTCCCCTCATGGTCTAAGCTGCACTGGGACCCTGTCCCTCTTCTCCAGTCCACCTGAAACAGACTCACCTTCTGGCTGAGGGATCACTCAGCACCCCATCCACCACCAGCAGCAATTAGTTAAACATTTCCGTGAGTCTGAGGAAGTAACCATTGAGTGTCCGGCACCCCTCTGGTGCTCTTGGAGGCATAGGTACCCCAGCCACAGTCTTTGAGGCTGCAGCTGGCCCTCTTCACTGACCCCATCTCACCACCCCCGGAGCTGTAGCCCTGCAGTTAACTCAGGCCAAAGCAGGCTGTTGTGCCCTTCCTGCCTTCTCCCGCCTTCCCCCTGGAGCTGCCTGTAAGGCCACAACTCCTCTAGGCCCTCATGGCTGTGAGGCCTACCAGGAGACTTAATTAATTACTGCTTCAGTCTCATTGTTTTTGGTATGTTTAAGATGATTCAATCTTCTTAAGCCAGAGATTTGAAAGATGTTTACTTGAGAAGACCCAGGAAAGAGATTAAACAATAAGGAGCTACAGGGAGGTGAGTTTGAGAGTGGAAATGATTAGTGAAATCTAGGTTCATGCTGGGTTTGGTGGTGCACACCTTTAATCCCAGCAACTCAGGAGGCTGAGGCAGGTGGATCTCTGTGAGTTCCAGGCCAAGGGCTACATAGTGAGGCCCCCCACCCCCAAATCTAGGTGTAGAAGATAAGGGAAGCCTTGTTGAGTCTCCATTGCTCACAACTCCTTATCCTAGTGCGTGTGCATCTTCACAACCTGGCTCGTTAGCTCATGTCTACAGTGTGTAACCGTTAGCTTTGCTACCGTTGTGCTGCTAACAACACTGCAGTCAAAGCCCTCACCAGATAGCAAGCTGATGGGCTGTTTTGATCTTTCCAAGCACATGTTCCTTTATGTGACATCCAGGACACTGCAAGGGTTGCACTTTGGCCTTGGCCTTGACCTCACCCCCCACATACCTCAGTCTCTATTCCAGCCTCAGAAATTACTGCAATTCCTGGGACCCTCTTTTCCCTGCTTAGAACCCCCCCACACACACACACTCCCTCCCAAGTCTGGCCTATACAGACTCCTACTCATCCTTCAAGGCCCATCGGGCCATTGCCCTTTCTCTGAAGTCAGTCTCTTCGTTGTGTCCTAGGTGGGTTAGGCATTCCTTCCCTCTCCACCAGTCCCCTGGGCATCCTACAGTGTGAGCCTCAGCTGCGTGGCCGCCAGGTGCTGTTATTTCTTTCCTTCTGGGACCTGACGGAGCTGGAGAGTTCACAGTTGGCTTTATAGACCCCAGAGTTCTCTGGTTGGCACACACTGGTGGCTGATGTGGCCGGTGGGGAACACTGCCTGGGGTCCTTTGCTCTTCCTTTTTCTTTCTTTCTTCCTTTTTTCCTTCCTTCCCTTCCCTTCCCCTCCCCACCCCACCCCTTCCTTCTTCTCTCCGTCCTTCCCTCTCTTCCTTTCTTCCTTTCTCTTTCTTTGCCCCTTCCTTCCCTTCCCTTCCCTTCCCTTCTCTTCTCCCTCCCTCCTTCCTTCCTTCTCTCTCTTTCTTTAGATTTTGAGTATAAGTGTGTTGCCCGCATGTGTGTATGTGCACTGTGTGTGTGCCTGGTGTCTGTAGACATCTGAACAGGGCATTGGATACCTTGGAACTGGAGTTCCAGATGGTTGTGAGCCACCATGTGAGTGTGGGGAACAAACCCAACCCTTCAGAACAAGTGCTCCTAACCTCTGAGCCATCTCTCCAGTCCCAGGCTTCAGTCCTTAAGGGCTATCACACTTGAGTCGTGCTCCATAGATGGGCTCCTGGGAACACTGCCTTCCCTCCTGAGAGGAGGCTGGCCGGAGGCGTTTGGAAAGTGAAAGAGGAGTTGAGAGTTTTAGGCCCCACTGTAGGCAGAAGTCTACATCATTTAGCATACTTACCCAGAATTACTTTTGAGAATCCTTCCGATCTAAAAAGAGGAAGTAGCAATGGATGTTTAGGTCTCTGGCCAGGGCTGATCTTATCTTAGTGCCCAGTCTCCACGAGAAGGCTGCAGGGTTTTGGGACGTGGAATTGAGAGAAGCTGTGGAAATTTCCTGTGGAAGCAAGGCCCCACACAGAGTGAGTAAGACGGAGGAGGAGCATGTAGACAGAAAGGCTGGAAGCTGAGGGAAGGGAGGGCTTGGCACTTCTTACAGGCTGGGGAAGGAGACAGGCCCTGGAAGAATGAACTCACCTGACTATGGGGTAATCACAGGATTCTGGGGGAAAGCGGGAAGGAGTCACAGAATTGATATGACCAGAATTGTCTACTCAGTGGATAGCTCGAGAAGCGAGATTGTGTGATCCTGGGAGGACAGCTGGATAGGAATTGTTTCTCCGTTTTACCCGCAGGCAAACTGAGGCTTGGCCAGGAAGGAAGAGTGAAATGGGAGAGCTGAGTCATGTAAGCTAGATACTGGGCTCCAGCAGTGTGGCTGGAGTCCTGGGAGAGACTAGGGAAAGTGTTCTGGAGGCAGCTGCTGGGTCCTAGGGAATCGGAGAAGGCTCTTGCCTGAGGCAGAGAGAGAGAGAGAGAGAGAGAGAGAGAGAGAGAGAGAGAGAGAG